>JAVTVY010010210.1:0-49527 GCA_036873755.1 Hanleya hanleyi
ATCAGGGAGAAGGGTAAAATGCACTGTACCCCCATCTAGCCGAGCCAATTGAGCAAAGAAAGGGCCGCGTCGGATGTACACATCGTGACACAAATGGATGAGGTCGCCGTCCAGTTCACCAGACAACACCCGTTTGAATTTGGTCCAGCCCTCTCGGGACAGACGAATGTGAGCCGGGCACGGTTGTGTAGGGTCCGCATCACAGATGTCTCCCACCTCCTCCATGATATCGACCTTATCCGCATACACGTGCAGGAAAACCTCGGGGGTCAAGCTGAGATACGCCAGTATCACACGCTCCGCCATGGTCAGTACGTGAATGGTACCAGAGTTGACTGTTTCTCGTATTTATAGGGACAACCCGTGAGATCAAAAGGATCAGGTGGTCATATCACTGGGCTGGTTGAGTGTAGCCGGGTAATCAATGGCATCGTCGTCGGGTTCATGTAGTTGTTCATGGGGTTCTGCCGCCGATTCTCTCAGGGCACGAGCCCACTCCAACTCATCTGATGACCGCTCGTCCGGTGTAAACAGCTGGTCCACGATTGACACCACTTTCTCGAAGGCTGTCCACAGAGCGGGGTCTAGGGTGAAGCCTCGCGTGGGGTCTTGGTAGCGGCCCAGACGTGGGAAGAAAGGTCCACGGTATACGTAGATGGCATTATCTATGTGGATGACGTGTCCATCGAGCTCGCCGCTCAACACCCGTTTAAATTTGGTCCAGCCGTCACGAGGTAGCGTCACCGTATTCGATACGGTCTCAGCGGGCGACCAGCAAACTCCACGGTCTTCCACCAGGGTGACTTTATCTTCATAGACGTGTAACCCCACCCGGGGAGTAAAGGGCAGGATGGCTCGTAGGACGGGTGACATGCTTGGTCCAATGTCGAACGGTGAATGACACACACTCTGTCTGACCCTCGTATTTATAGTCCCCACTGTCAATACCACAGCGCCAGGGTCAATAGGGCACAGACTAGTGTGAGGCCAACCAGCCGGCGCTGGTTCCGGCGTGAGCGCTCCTGGTCCATAGCGCGAGCATTAAGGATGGCTGTCATAGTCCAGTAGTGATGAGTGATGGCACGCCTCTCCATCGAGTGCACTCTGTGGAGGACCGCTTCTGTGAACTCGTTCAGGATCTGGCGTCGTCCCTCGTTGTCATCGCCGTCTGCAAACATGGACCGGACCACTGCTCGGTAACCCGTGAATGAATTCACCGCGGTGGCATGCTGTAAAATGCGAGTCGCACAGGGCTGGATCTCCGTCATGGCTCTGTAGAAATGAAGGTGTGTGATCCCGAGAGACGTGTTTTATAGACCTTGTCACACATGCGCGCCTAGACGTCGGGTGTAGTCCGTGATACGTACTATTCTGATGGGTTAGTCCAAAATAGAGAGCAACAACAACAACACAGATTACAGATCAATCCTTTTATTATGCGTGAACATCATAGGAACGCATGTTCTGACCTGTCTGTGGGGTTTTTCCACAATGGCGGTCACCTTCCGGCATTAGCCGCCATTAGCCGCCATTTCCCCACAATGGCGGCCACCTTCCGCCATTATCCGCCATTTTCCAACAATGGCGGTCAGACAATTCTGGACATGTCCAAACGTCACGCTCCATTCACCCAAACCGGAAGTGACGTCATTTTTACATCCGGGCACTTCGCGTCTGCGCCTGCATTGAGGTATGCATGAGGGTGTTCATGCGCGCGCGCGCGCAATGCCGCTCAGTCGTACACCAGTACACCAGTCTCGATCCTCGACTTGGGGTAGAGTGTGCTAAAAATAGATTACCAGCTAGCGTGCTATAAAAGGGAAGCGGCCTGGCCGTTTCATCAGACACTCTGTCAGCCACCAAGATGTTCACTTGCACAACTTGCCAGAAGCAGTTTACTCGCCCAGAAGATTTGCGACGCCACGAGGCCTCCACCCACAACGGTACACTATATACTTGTATAACCTGCGCACGGTTATTTAATCGGGAAGATGCTTTACTGCGCCACGAACGCTCACTCCACGAGGGCGCAAAGGAACAATGTAATGAATGTGGTCAACTCTTCAAACGACGCAGTCAGTTAAGACGGCATCAGCGTTTGATTCATGGTCCGTCTCTACGGTTTGGGCGACAACTTCCTACTGAAGAGGAGCCGCGGAAGGTGAGACCCAGTGAAGATAAGCCCCGGGAGACGAACGCCATTGGTGATGCGATCACGGAGAGCCCGCCTATACCCACAGTTCAGAAGAGCCTAGATATCCAGCCAGTCCCTAGCATTGCTGTTGCCAGTCATACGCCTGACGACATCGGACATTTTGCAGATACAGTGGATATTCCCAGCGATCTGTTACAGGACGCCCATCCAGTGAATGACATCGATCGGCGCCAATGGCCCATGATACGGCACATTTTCCACCGTGATCGCCCCATTCCAGATATCTACAAATTTCCACTGACCCACCTCACCCGTCTACGCAGCTACGTGGAAGCCATCTTCAAAGATCAAACTACGGCCTTCAAATTGAATGTTGCTTTCGGGTACATCTTACGTCACAAAAAGACGGACCAGTTACGGTATTATTATGCCAGTAATAACAGCCATGTGTTTGACCAACCGCTCACCATCATTAACCGGAGGTCACTAGAGACGATGCTGGAGATACTGGACACCGTGGAACCCTTGTGATGGGCACATCGTCAACGCCCCAACATACAATGGGTCGTAGAGAAGGTCACCAATGCCACGTTCTTCCTTACCAAGCTGACCGACCACCGCCATCGGTTGAATGCGTCACCCGCGCACTGATGAATACCATAAGATGCCGCACATAGTCTCTATGTCTACATCCTGATCGTTGACTTGAGCTCAGTAAACACTTGTACATAATGTGACGGTGCGTTAAATAATAAAACATGGTGTTTGATATTTCAATTTGTTTTGCTGTGAACATACTAAACATACCCAGGGCGGCTCCCCCAGCCTGGGTATGATGTAACATTGGGGATAATAAACTGTATAACCCTTGCTGAACTTGTTGTTATTCATGACAACCGCTTTCCGCTATACTTGGATGAAATATATACAGAATTCCCTGTCTGCGCATGCGCAGAATGGTGACAACGGCCGAGCCACTAGTCCAGTCCGATGCCCCTTCACCTAAGCTTCACTTTGATACCTCACTCGACCCCATCGGACCATTATTGGCTGCTCTAGCTCCAAAATGTCTATGTCCATACCCTTGGGCCACCGCGCATGCGCAGAATGCCACTAGTTCAACCCCACACCCACTCCTTCAGATGCCCCTTCACGAATGCTTCACATGGATACCTCATACAACTCCATTGGACCATTAGGGACTCCCCTAGCTCCAACACGTCTATGTCCATACCCTTGGGCCACCGCGCATGCGCAGAATGCCACTAGTTCAACCCCACACCCACTCCTTCAGATACCCCTTCACCTAAGCTTCACTTTGATACCTCACTCGACCCCATCGGACCAGTAGTAACTCACCTAGCTCCCAACACGGCTATTTCCATACCCTTGGGCCACCGCGCATGCGCAGAATGACGCTAGTTCAAACCCGCTAGTCCAGTCAGATGCCCCTTCACCTAGGCTTCACTTTGATACCTCACTCGACCCCATCGGACCAGTAGTAACTCACCTAGCTCCCAACACGGCTATTTCCATACCCTTGGGCCACCGCGCATGCGCAGAATGACGCTAGTTCAAACCCGCTAGTCCAGTCAGATGCCCCTTCGCCTAGGCTTCACTTTGATACCTCACTCGACCCCATCGGACCAGTAGTAACTCACCTAGCTCCAAAATGTCTATGTCCATACCCTTGGGCCACCGCGCATGCGCAGAATGCCACTAGTTCAACCCCACATCCACCCCATCAGATGCCCCTTCACCTAAGCTTCACATTGATACCTCACTCGACCCCATTGGACCATTAGTAACTCCCCTAGCTCCAACACGGCTATTTTCATACCCTTAGGCTACACGAGTTGTCTCCCTTGCGTCAATGTGCGCAGATGGCGCTACGGTCGACGCCGTGATATGGAAAGGGCATCCCCACACCATCCTGGAGCCGCCATTTTGTTTGTTGTTTTCTTGCGGAGATACACGGGACAATAAACACTCGACCCTAGGGTGGTACAGATGCTAGACTGATCCTGTTAACATGGTACAACACCTATAGATTATGTTTATTACTAGGACGTCAGCGAAATACTAGTACCCATCCTCCGCATGGCAGAACTGTACAACCCAGAACAAGTCTAGACACCAACGACAGTGACAATATCTGCAATCATGCAAAAACACCCCTCCTCCCCCTCTTTCTAGTCCAAACCCCTGTGCTGGTTCAATAATTTCAGTCCGTTATGATTCGGGCTGTAATGTTATTCCTTTTACCGATGTAAAAGTAGTAACATGTCGCACAGGGTCGCCAACGACAAAAACAACCCCCTCCCCCTCTTTCTAGTCCAAGCCCCTGTGCTGGTTCAATAATTTCAGTCCGTTATGATTCGGGCTGTAATCTTAAACCCACCACCTCCATCCCACCACCACCCACCACAGCCGCCATCTTAAACCCACCACCACCTCCATCCCACCACCACCAAACACAGCCGCCATCTTAAACCCACCACCACCTCCATCCCACCACCACCAACCACAGCCGCCATCTTAAACCCACCACCACCTCCATCCCGCCACCACCAACCACAGCCGCCATCTTAAACCCACCACCACCTCCATCCCACCACCACCAACCACAGCCGCCATCTTAAACCCACCACCACCTCCATCCCACCACCACCAACCACAGCCGCCATCTTAAACCCACCACCACCTCCATCCCACCACCACCAACCACAGCCGCCATCTTAAACCCACCACCACCTCCATCCCACCAACCACACGCATGCGCACACCGCCACAATACCGCGCCAACACAGGTCGCTGTGACGTCACAAAAGGTTCTGCGCATGCGCAGTGAAGCGCTTTTGGCTCGAAATGCTTGATGTATACTACTTACATGTACAGCCCCAAGAGCTATGGTAGGGCAGCTCTTTACACATGTACATGTTGCCTCCTGAACTGTATTTCTCTGAGCTGAGGTCAATCTTTGGAAGAGTGACCATAGCAGGCTTCCATACTTTAGTGCGTATTAATCTGATATCTCAAAAGAAAACAATTAATAGAGTATTATTTAATACAGATTAGAGATTAAGTACATGTTAAGTGACTAAGTCTGTCAATCACTGAAGGATAACTATTTTGGTCTGAGAAAGAATAAACAATTTGGAACTATTTTTATAGGTGTACTTTGGACAACCCTAAAACCAGAAATTTTCTATATCCCATTATAAAGGTGAGACAACTCACCTTTCTAAAAATATATAGTTTACCCTACCTACGCTAACCATGGAAAAATGTTAGGGCCATCATACCATATGTGGAAATTAATATTTTTGCATAATTTATTCCGGCCAGTTGTGAATATTTATTCCGCAGGCAAAGAGTTCATAGATGAACTGTCACTGTCAGCAGCATCGTTAATATGTCAATTTATTATCATATACAACAAAGTATCTAAACTACAAACTTGATTATGCTGATTGTAAGTTCACTTGACACTCCATGTTAAGTTGTAATACTGTGATAATTGTATATTTGTTTAAAAGCTGTTTCGAACAGTTATCCATGTATTTTTCCCCATATATCACAGAGAGTGGTTTGGGTGTAAATGAATGAATTGAATTGAAATTGTATTGTGCAATAAATTAAATTATTATTATTCCCATCCAAATCTCTGTTTTTTCCACTGCATTCGCAGAGTATAATATTGGGAATTTCATTTGAATTTTCTAACTTGATATGTTGATATGTAATAGGTAAAGCCAGAAGAGAAGGCAGATTTTCTATCTGCGTTCGCTTCTAGGCTTTGCCTATTTCATATTATGTCCACAGCAGATATACTATTCCCACCGTGGACAAATTGTTTCAACTATTTTTGCCATGGATATACATGTATCTCCAACGCAGAGAAAACTATTTCCTATTATTATATTTATTAGAGTGTCTCCATATATGAATTTGAGATTGGAGATTCAAAAATGTCACCAGTTTACATGAGAGTCGCTTTGGTCTCCCGCGGGTAGACACGGCTCTCTTTGAGAATGGGGTCCAGTGGCCATAACTATGCTGTTGTGGTCACATGGTCTAGTCATACGTCACATGACCACGCTCTAGTCCAATATGGCGTCAATGGCCTTCGAGGGACATCTCAAACCGGAGATCACCGAGAAGTTGCGAATGAGTGAACTCCCCGTCATCTCCCCAAAGAGACCGAAAGCTACCTCCAACACAGGAGAGTTCCAATCTAGGGGGCGCCACCAGCTCAAGGTCACTATAGTTCCGGCAAAGGGCCCCTGGGCATGTATTCTTCCGCGGTGATGCGGTCTGGTGGTGATGCGGTCGCTGGAAAAAGCTTCCGCGGAGTAGTCCCCAGACTTCAAATACGCTGCATGTCCGATTGGGTCGAGTGAGGTATCAAAGTGAAGCATTCGTGAAGGGGCATCCAGTCATGGGTGGGTGTATGTAAAATTAGGATTTTTTCCCGAAACTATAAAAAGCGGAACACGGACTTTACCCCTAAAATAGGGGAAAACACCTATCAACCCTAGCCAAAAGGGCTAATATCGGTCCCCGGGCTTATCGGGACCTGCCTATCAAGTCAATGGGGTGGGTGCATGTAAAATTAGGATTTTTCCCCGAAAATATAAAAAGCGGAACACGGACTTTACCCCTAAAATAGGGGAAAACCCCTATCAACTCTAGCCAAAAGGGCTAATATCGGTCCCCAGGCTTATCGGGGGCTGCCTATCAAGTCAATGGGGTGGATGCATGTAAAATTAGGATTTTTTCCCGAAACTATAAAAAGCGGAACACGGACTTTACCCCTACAATAGGGGTCTGTATTATACAATATAAGGAAAAATGCCTGTATGGGGTATGGGGATGGTCAATTTTTTTCGTGGGCTTTACTATGGCTTGTGGGGTCTCGTTTTTCTCGTTTCGCCAAGAAAATGACAATGGGAAGGGTCCCGGAGCGAATCGGTGAAATTTTTGGGAAAAGTCACCGAGGTCTGTGTATAGGCTCATACTGGCTATATGGGGGGAGGGGTGGTCAATTTTTTTGTGGGTGTTACTATGGCTTGTGGGGTCTCGTTTTTCTCGTCTCACCAAGAAAAACACGATGGGAGGGGTCCCGGAGCGAAGCGGTGAAATTTTTGGGAAAAGTCACCGAGGTCTGTATATAGGCTCATACTGGCTATATGGGGGAGGGGTGGTCAATTTTTTTTTTGTGGGCTTTACTATGGGTTGTGGGGTCTCGTTTTTCTCGTCTCGCCGAGAAAAACACAATGGGAGGGGTCCCGGAGCGAATCGGTGAAATTTTTGGGAAAAGTCACCGAGGTCTGTATATAGCCCCATGTAGTCCTATACTGGCTATATGGGGGTATAGCTTCAACCTGGGAAATTCACACACGTTCATTGTGATATGGGTTGTTTGGATTTGTTTTTCACGTCTCGTCATTTAGAACACGATGGGAAGGGTTTCGGAGCGCAACGGTGAAACTTTTGGAAAAGTACCATATAGCCCATATAGTCCCATACTGGCTATATGGGGGTATAGGTTCAACCTGGGAAATTCACACGCGTTCATTGTGATATGGGTTGTTTGGATTTGTTTTTCACGTCTCGTCATTTAGAACACGATGGGAAGGGTTTCGAAGCGAAACGGTCAAATTTTTGGAAAAGTACCGGGTAGGTCTGTATATAGGCTAAGCGGAAATTATTCTGCTCTTTTATCGATCTACATAAAGCTTTTGACTCGGTATGGAGAGAGGGTCTTCTATACAAACTTTTGAATTTGGGTATTAGTGGCAAACTATATGCAGTTCTCAAAAGCATGTACTCCGACACATATTCTGCAATGAAATTCCCACATGGCCTTTCTCCCTTCTTTCCATCCACTGTGGGTGTTAAACAGGGAGATGTACTCAGTCCCCTACTTTTTAATATCTTTATTAACGACCTTATTAGTGAAATACAAAATGATCAGTGCGGTGAAGTATGCATCGGCAAATCCACTGTTAATATTCTTTGTTATGCTGACGACATTGTCATACTGTCCTCCACTGCTGCAGGTTTGCAAAGTAAACTAGATATTCTTGAGAGATATTGCAGTAAATGGCGACTGCGAGTTAATATCAATAAATCGCAGGTCATGCTTTTCAACGCCAACAAGCTGCCGCGTAATATTTCATTCCAAATACATGACAATTCCCTGTCGATTGTCAAGCAATATACCTATTTAGGCATAATTCTTAAAAGCAATGGTAACTTTTCACTGGCTATAGAGAACCTACGTAACAAAGGGTTGAAAGCATACTTCAAAATGAAGCAATTATTAGACAACAATACAGGTTGTAAACTATCCGAAAAGTTGTTCGACACATTAATAAAATCAATACTTTTATATGGCAGTGAAGTTTGGGGTGTCAAAGACACTTTTAGAGATTCAGATGGCTTCGAGCATGTACATCTAAAATTCATCAAAGAATTGCTTGGAGTACATTCCAAAAGTACGAAAACAGCATGTAGATCCGAACTTGGCCGACTTCCTCTTAAATTTGATATTTTAAAACGCATGGTGCGGTTCTGGGCGCACATACTGGAAAGTCCGGGCTCTCTGGTATCTGACGTGTACCTAGACACAATCGATTGTAGTTCCTGGACTAAGTATATTTCTAATCTCCTCGATACCTGTGGATTCAAATATGTGTTCAATGAGCAATTTCCTACAACGAACGTCGAGATTGGTTGCATTGTGCAGCGTCTTAAGGACATTGAAATGCAGGAAACTATTTCATATATTCAGTCATCTGACAAGCTTACTGTCTTATCTTCAATGTCTAGCCTGTTTTGTAGACCAATTTATCCCGACGTCTTAGCTAATAGACAATATAGAAGTGTTATTTGCAAATACAGAATAAGTGCACACAGGTTGGAAATTGAACGCGGTCGATACCAACAGTTAAATAGGAGTGACCGACTTTGTAAACAGTGTCCAAGTAATGTCATTGAGAGTGAACATCATTTTATTCTGACCTGTCCTAAATATATTACACTGAGAAAAAACTTTTTCGAATCAATTTCTAATCTGGGTACCAACTTCCATTCTCTAAGTAACACAGCGAAGCTTAAATTTATTCTGGGAAACCGCTGCACAGATACGCTTATTAAAACTGCCAAATTCTTGCTTGCTTGCGAAAAGCTGCGAGATCAATAAAGTCATTCATGCAGTGTGAAATATCTGGATCATATCAAGCTAATAGTATATATACATGTGTCAGATTGATAGGGCCTTATTGAATTATGTCAGCTTTGCGTCATGTGAATATTGCTTTTATTCCTCTTGTATTCATCTTGTCATGTTTGGCAACTTGTTGTTCTTATTTGTATGACTATATTACCAGTCTGCTGACTGCGTTGATGTGTCAATAAAAAAGTTCTAAGTTCTATAGCTCCATACTATATATATGGGGGTATAGGTTCAACCTGAGAAATTCACATACGTTCATTGTGATATGGGTTGTTTGGATTTATTTTTCACGTCTCGTCATTTAGAACACGATGGGAAGGGTTTCGAAGCGAAACGGTGAAATTTTTGGAAAAAGTTCACCGAGGCCTGGGTAAGCCCATAAGCCTATACTGCATGGCTATGGGGTATAGGCCCATACGGGGTGGACGTTTTGGGGTCTAGGTGGGCCCCTAATAATCCTATGGTGTCGTATGAGGTCTTGTTTTGAAGCTCTCGCGGAGGAGCACCCGACTGCACTAATGGTTCGTCCGTTTTCAATATTTTGCGCATGCGCAGTTTGGCCGTAGTATAGAAAGCAGGCATTTTGGGGGGTACGTGGGGTGTGTTTGGGGTAGAGATGGACCGCTATGGGTCTGAATGGGTCGTGGTCGTGGGAGGTATCAAAGTGCAAGTCTCGTCAATCTGCGCATGCGCAGTTGGTTGTAGTAAGTAAAGTTGCCATTTTGGGGCAGTACAAGAAGGTATTTGGGGTAGAGATGGACCATCCTTGGTCCGAATGCGTCCTGGGAGGTGTCATTTTGTAGCTCTCGGGGTGTAGACCCCGATTTGAGGGATGTTCACGTCATCACGTCCTATTCAAAATATCTACAATTTCCGACTGACTGACCTCACCCGTCTACGTAGCTACGTGGAAGCTATCTTCAACGACCAAACTACGGCCTTCAAATTAAATCTGGCGTTTGGTTATGTGCTGCAGCATAAGGAGACAGTCCAAGTCCGATCCCTTTACCCGAGCAGGAACATCCAGGTATTTGACCAACCGTTTACCATCATTAACCGGGTGTCGCTAGAGACGATGCTGGAGAAACTGGACACCGTGGATCCCTTGGAATGGGCCCAACAACAACGCCCCAACACCAAGTGGACAGTGGAGAAGGTGACCAATGTTACGTTTTTCGTTACCAAGCTGATCGGCCCCCTCGGCTGAATGCGTCACCCGTGCACTGATGAATACCATAACATGCCGTACATACTCTATATGTCTGCATGCTGATCGTTGACTCAGTAAACACTTGTACCTAATGTGACGGTGCGTTAAATAATAAAACATGGTGTTTGATATTTCAATTTGTTTTGCTGTGAACATACCAAACATGCCCAGGGCGGCTCCCCCAGCCTGGGTATGATGTAGCATTGGGGATAATAAACTGTATGAACATTGCTGAACTTGTTGTTATTCACGACAACGGCTATCCGATTGTATAATACAGAACATATATTGTATAACACAGGACATATATGGTACAATACAGCACAGATATGGTATAACACAGCACAGATTTGGTATAATACAGGATATATACTGTATAATACAGGACAGATTTGGCATAATACAGAACATATATTGTATAATACAGCACAGATTTGGTATAATGCAGGACAGATACTGTATAATACAGCACAGATTTGGTATAATACAGAACATATATTGTATAATACAGGACAAATATGGTACAAAACAGGACAGATTTGGTATAATACAGGACAGATATTGTGTAACACAGGACAGATATTGCATAATACAGCACAGATATGGTATAATTCAGGACAGATATGGTATAATACAGCACAGATAGGGTATAATAGGGGGCAAATATTGTATAATACAGCACAGATTTGGTATAATACAGGACATATATGGTACAATACAGGACAGATATGGTATAATGCAGCACAGATATTATATAATGGAGGAGAAATATTGTATAATACAGAGCAGATATGGTATAATACAGGACATATATGGTACAATACAGGACAGATACTGTATAATACAGGACAGATTTGGTATAATACAGAACATATATTGCAGAATACTGGACAGATATTGTATAATACAAGACAGATATTGTATAATACAGCACAGATATGGTATAGCACAGGACAGATATTGTATAATACAGCACAGATTTGGTATAATACAGGACAGATACTGTATGATACAGGGCAGATTTGGTATAATACAGGACATATATGGTATAATAGAGAACAAATATGGTACAATACAGGACAGATTTGGTACAATACAGGACAGATATTGTATAACATAGGACAGGTATGGTATAATACAGGACATATATGGTATAATGCAGGACAGATGTGGTATAACACAACAAAGATGTGGTATAATGTGTGACAGATATGGATGGTCCATCTCTACACCAAATACCTTCCTTCACTGCCCCCAAAATGCCCGCTTTCCTTACTACTCCTACTGATGACGTCACCGATGACGTCACAGATGACGTGAACATCCCTCAAATCGGGATGTACACCCCGAGAGCTACAAGATAACACCTCCCACGACACAATCGGACCAAGGATGGTCCCTCTCTACCCCAAACACACCTCCACGCACCCCAAAATGGCCACTTTACTTACTACACCCAACTGCGCATGCGCAGATTGACGCGACTTGCACTTAAAAACACGCCATTCTGACTCTACCCCACACAAGCTTCACTTTGACACCTCCCACAACCCATTTGGACCCATAGTGGTCCATCTCTACCCCAAACACACCCCCACATACCCCCCAACATGCCTGCTTTCTATACTACGGCCAGACTGCGCATGCGCAGACTATTGCACACGGACGAACCATTAGTCGATACATTACAAACTCCACGGGAGCTTCAAAATAAGACCTTATACGCCACCATAGGATCATTAGGGGCCCACCTAGACCCCAAAACGTTCACCCCGTATGGACCTATACCTCCATAGCCATGCAGTATAGGCCTATGGGCCTACCCAGGCCTTCTGAGCTATTTCACCAGGGCGTTGAAGCATTGAGCTTGGTGTTGGCGGGCGTTGCTACAAGATGACACCTCACACGACGCATTCGGACCAAGGATGGTCCATCTCTACACCAAATACCTTCCTTTACTGCCCAAAAATACCCGCTTTCGCTATTACTCGTAATGATGACGTCACCAATGACGTCACAGATGCTGCGGACATGCCTCAAATCGGGGTGTACACCCCGAGAGCTACAACATGACACCTCCCACGACGCATTCGGACCAAGGATGGTCCATCCCTACACCAAATACCATCCTTCACTGCCCCGAAATGCCCACTTTCGCTACTACTCGTACTGATGACGTCACCAATGACGTCACAGATGCTGCGGACATGCCTAAAATCGGGATGTACACCCCGAGAGCTACAACATGATACCTCCCACGACGCATTCGGACCAAGGATGGTCCATCTCTACACCAAACACCATCCTTCACTGCCCCAAAATGCCCTCTTTCGCTACTACTCGTTTTGATGACGTCACCAATGACGTCACAGATGACGTGAACATCCCTCAAATCGGGGTCTACACCCCGAGAGCTACAAAATGACACCTCCCAGGACGCATTCGGACCAAGGATGGTCCATCTCTACCCCAAATACCTTCTTGTACTGCCCAAAGATGGCAACTTTACTTACTACAACCAACGGCGCATGCGCAGATTGACGAGACTTGCACTTAAAAATACACCATTCTGACTCTACCTCCCACAAGCTTCACTTTGATACCTCCCACGACCCATTCAGACCCATAGCGGTCCATCTCTACCCCAAAATACCCCACGTACCCCCCAAAATGCCTGCTTTCTATACTACGGCCAAACTGCGCATGCGCAAAATATTGAAAACGGACGAACCATTAGTGCAGTCGGATGCTCCGCCGCGAGAGCTTCAAAACAAGACCTCATACGACACCATAGGATCATTAGGGGCCCACGTATACCCCAAAACGTTCACCCCGTATGGACCTATACCTCCATAGCCATGCAGTATAGGCCTATGGGCCTACCCAGGCCTTCTGAGCTATTTTACCAGGGCGTTGAAGCATTGAGCTTGGTGTTGGCGGGCGTTGCTACAAGATGACACCTCACACGACGCATTCGGACCAAGGATGGTCCATCTCTACACCAAATACCATCCTTCACTGCCCCAAAATGCCCTCTTTCGCTACTATTCGTACTGATGACGTCACCAATGACGTCACAGATGCTGCGGACATGCCTCAAATCGGGATGCACACCCCGAGAGCTACAACATGACACCTCCCACGACGCATTCGGACCAAGGATGGTCCATCTCTACACCAAATACCATCCTTCACTGCCCCAAAATGCCCACTTTCGCTACTACTCGTACTGATGACGTCACCAATGACGTCACAGATGCTGCGCACATGCCTCAAATCGGGATGTACACCCCGAGAGCTACAACATGATACCTCCCACGACGCATTCGGACCAAGGATGGTCCATCTCTACACCAAATACCATCCTCCACTGCCCCCAAAATGCCCTCTTTCGCTACTACTCGTATTGATGACGTCACCAATGACGTCACAGATGACGTGAACATCCCTCAAATCGCGGTCTACCCCCCGAGAGCTACAAAATAACACCTCCCAGGACGCATTCGGACCAAGGATGGTCCATCTCTACCCCAAATACCTTCTTGTACTGCCCCAAAATGGCAACTTTACTTATTACAACCAACTGCGCATGCGCAGATTGACGAGACTTGCACTTTAAAACACACCATTCTGACTCTACCTCCCACAAGCTTCACTTTGATACCTCCCACGACCCATTCAGACCCATAGCGGTCCATCTCTACCCCAAACACACCCCACGTACCCCCCAAAATGCCTGCTTTCTATACTACGGCCAAACTGCGCATGTGCATACGGATATTGAAAACGGACGAACCAGTCGGATGCTCCTCCGCGAGAGCTTCAAAACAAGACCTCATACGACACCATAGGATCATTAGGGGCCCACCTAGATCCCAAAACGTCCACCCCGTATGGGCCTATACCCCATAGCCATGCAGTATAGGCCTATGGGCTTACCCAGGCCTCGGTTTCGCTTCGAAACCCTTCCCATCGTGTTCTAAATGACGAGACGTGAAAAACAAATCCAAACAACCCATATCACAATGAACTTGTGTGAATTTCCCAGGTTGAACCTATACCCCCATATAGCCAGTATAGGACTACATGGGGCTATATACAGACCTCGGTGACTTTTCCCCAAAATTTCACCGATTCGCTCCGGGACCCCTGCCATTGTGTTTTTCTCGCCGAGACGAGAAAAACGAGACCCCACATCCCATAGTAACACCCACAACAAAATTTGACCACCCCTCCCCCCATATATAGCCAGTATGAGCCTATATACAGACCTCAGTGACTTTTCCCAAAAATTTCACCGATTCTCTCCGGGACCCCTCCCATTATGTTCTAAATGACGAGACGTGAAAAACAAATCCAAACACCCATATCACAATGAACGTGTGTGAATTTCCCAGGTTGAACCTATACCCCCATATAGCCAGTATAGGACTACATGGAGCTATATACAGACCTCGGTGACTTTTCTAAAAAATTTCACCGATTCGCTCCGGGACCCTTCCCATTGTGTTTTTCTTGGCGAGACGAGAAAAACGAGACCTCACAAGCCATAGTAACACCCACAAAAGAAAATTGACCACCCCTCCCCCCATATAGCCAGTATGAGCATATATACAGACCTCGGTGACTTCCCCCAAAAATTTCACCGATTCGCTCCGGGACCCTTCCCATTTTAATTTTCTTGGCGAGACGAGAAAAACGAGACCCCACAAGCCATAATAAAGCCCACGAAAAAAATTGACCATCCCCATACCCCATACAGACATTTCCCCTTATATTGTATAATACAGACCCCTATTGTAGGGGTAAAGTCCGTGTTCCGCTCTTTATAGTTTCGGAAAAAAATTCTAATTTTACATGCACCCACCCCATTGGCTTGATAGGCAGGCCCCGATAAGCCCGGGGACCGATATTAGCCCTTTTGGCTAGGGTTGATAGGGGTTTTCCCCTATTTTAGGGGTAAAGTCTGTGTTCCGCTTTTTATAGTTTCGGGAAAAAATCCTAATTTTACATGCACCCACCCCATTGACTTGATAGGCAGGTCCCAATAAGCCCGGGGACCGATATTAGCCCTTTTGGCTAGGGTTGATAGGTGTTTTCCCTATTTTAGGGGTAAAGTCCGTGTTCCGCTTTTTATAGTTTCGGGAAAAAATCCTAATTTTACATACACCCACCCATGACTGGATGCCCCTTCACGAATGCTTCACTCTGATACCTCACTCAACCCAATCGGACCATGCAGCGTATTTGAAGTCTGGGGACTACTTTTTCTCTGCGGAAGTTTTTTCCAGCGACCGCATCACCACCAGACCGCATCACCGCTGAAGAATACATGCTCAGGGGCCCTTTGCCGGAACTATAGTGACCTTGAGCTGGTGGCGCCCCCTAGATTGGAACTCTCCTGTGTTGGAGGTAGCTTTCGGTCTCTTTGGGGAGATGACGGGGAGCATTCGGAACTCCCGAGCGGAAATCTACGAAGGGGACCGATTCTACGCTCGGGGGACGACAACATGAATTTCCTCAGCCACCTCGCTGGGGGTCTAATAACACCCCAGCCACCAGTCAGATTTTTGGACCGGATTCGGGGCCTTCGCGCACATCGCCGGCAGTGACATCATATATAGTAAAATAGATGTTTAACGAAAATTTGGATTACTTTTCAAGTCTGCATAATACCTCCGTTGACCTAGCGTTAAAAAGAATTATCTGGAGATAATTTTCCCTGTTTATCTGGACAGAGCATATGAAAAGTAGTTCGCTCATGTGCAACACTAAAGGAGTTGTTTGGTCGGATTCAAACTGAACCGTGCGTTGGTTGGTTTCCTCTATACGTCATAGCAACGTAGTAAAGGTCAACTTCCGCTATTGGAGGCAGGGATGTTATTGGAGCCTGCGAAATGGAGCATGCGCTGTGTGGAGGTTGGAATTTCCTATGAATCTCCAGATGTGACGCGCCGGAACGGTTTAATACGCATGGCTCCGAAGCCCAATCACTCTCGCGGAAGCCTTAATCCCCGACCAGCAAATATTTCCCTGCGAGTCTCTGATTTGCGTCAGATATTCTAAAAACTGTTTATTCTTTTCATTCGAAGCACGTTTCAATAGAAAACCATCAGTTTAAATGGTACACACGCCACGTATTGGCAAGATATAATTCCCGTGACGTCACTGACAGTTCTCTGACAGACCGAAACACACGTGACCACGCTCTAGTCCAATATGGCGTCAATGGCCTTCGAGGGACATCTCAAACCGGAGATCCCCGAGAAGTTGCGAATGGACGGGGAGTTCCCTATACCTTTAACCTGGAAAAAAGGGCACCAAGAGTTATCTCCCTGGAAAACCTTGTAGTATCCGTGTTTTACCTACTACTTTGCCCGCTGAAACTGCATATTACACCCCCATGGAATATACACCAAAGGGAGATAATTACAACAGAGGTCGCTCCGTTTTGCAAACAGCCGATCACGGAGCAGTTCGTCGAGCTGATTTTAGCTGCAGAATACAGCAGAAACAAATATTTCCCCCATCTAATTGTAAGTAGAATGGTACCCAAGCACATTATTGGAGTAACTAACAAGCGTCATCGAACAACTACTATACGTGCGTTGCGAGATTTACACGATAGAGGTGAAGCACCTCCGAATCAGTGGAATCTCATGCATGATAAATGATAGCTCCGGTGTAGCCTTGTTCCATACTACGTGAGAACAAGGCCCCGGCTGTTAGCTAAATAATATATAGCCCTCAAGAGTATGAGGGCTATACGTCGCACAGGCCCCAGTGTCTGGACAGTAGAATTTAAATTCAGTATAATTTAAATAATTTAATTTTTTTTAAGTCATCCTATAATACAGAGAGGAAAAGGTATTGCACGCGCCATATTGGATTTGCCCGCCAAATACGAAAAAACAAAATAAAGTTTTCACATTAAAAACTGTTTAACTGACCGTGTTACTGGTGTCCACTCAATTTTGAAACCTTTGTTATGCCATCTAACCCTACGGGAAATCTCAGATCGCCGTTTTATTGGTATAAATCCATCTCTGAAAACAGTAAACTTACGGCTTCTGTCAGCCGCTTTCTGCCTCGAGTGGGACGTAAATTGCTGTCTACGTCATCGCTTTCGGCATTACCAAAGCGACTCTCATGTAAACTGGTGACATTTTTGAATCTCCAATTTCAACGCGAGGCAGCATGACATCACTCGCTCGCGGGTAGACACGCAAAATGGTACATCTTCAGAAAATTTATGACCTAACCCGAAGATCACAAGATCATTGTTTAGCATCATCAGATAAGCAAGAATAGTGCGATCAGACAAACATGCAGGCGAAAGTACGGTATAATTGACGTAATTCGTTGTTTTCCGCGTTTCAATGGTTGATCTTCAATGCAGAATCTAGGTCAACTAAATTTATGTCTGCTGCTTCAAACGAGTAGGCCATAAAGTTAAACGTTCAGTTTTATTTTTTTAACAACAAAACTTGCATAATGATAGCAACAAAAGTACATATCATAGGGCGTGTGAACAGTACTATGTAGTGAATGAAGAACAGAAATGCTGCAACTGCCTTGCCCTGATCAAGTACATGTCACGCTAAGAACCTGGGAGAGGTCATAAATTTTCGGAAGATGTACCGTCTTGCGGTAGACACGGCTCTCTTTGAGAATGCCGAAAGCGATGACGTAGACAGCAATTTACGTCCCACTCGAGGCAGAAAGCGGCTGACAGAAGCCGTAAGTTTACTGTTTTCAGAGATGGATTTATACCAATAAAACGGCGATCTGAGATTTCCCGTAGGGTTAGATGGCATAACAAAGGTTTCAAAATTGAGTGGACACCAGTAACACGGTCAGTTAAACAGTTTTTAATGTGAAAACTTTACTTTGTTTTTTCGTATTTGGCGGGCAAATCCAATATGGCGCGTGCAATACCTTTTCCTCTCTGTATTATAGGATGACTTAAAAAAAAAAAAATTATTTAAATTATACTGAATTTAAATTCTACTGTCCAGACACTGGGGCCTGTGATACGTCGGCCCCAGTCACCTCCAGCGAGGGTTTTAGATAATTTTATTACGAATCACCCACCTCTGAACCTGCCGTACATCTAATCTCTATCCCCTCCTGCGCACTATTTCAAAATCTTGCACACTATTGTGAAATAGTAACGAATATATCGCCGTCTGAATTTCCCAGACGACTTCCACTTTAAACGCGCCATGTTAACCGTATAGAGTGACGTCACCAACATGGCGCGCAGAGAGCCAGAAGTTTCCGACTGGAAAATTCAGACGGCGATATATTCGTTACTATTTCACAATAGTGTGCAAGATTTTGAAATAGTGCGCAGGAGGGGATAGAGTTTAGATGTACGGCAGGTTCAGAGGTGGGTGATTCGTAATAAAATTATCTAAAACCCTCGCTGGAGGTGACTGGGGCCGACGTATAGCCCTCATACTCTTGAGGGCTATATTATTTAGCTACCCGGCTGTAAACCAGTCACCAGATCGAGTTGTTGGGAAATTGCCGTACGGGCAATATTTGCCGAACCAATTGACCATAACCAATAAAATAATTCGATTCTATGTCCACTTACCTTTCATAAAAATCCTTGTTTATGAGTGACCGTCCGTTTTTAGCTTGGCAAGAGATCGAAACTCGGACGAGGGGGGTTAAACTGTCCATGTAAAACTTATCGATGTAAAGATGGCGGAGATGTGGACAGTTTTACCCCCCTCGTCCGAGTTTCGATCTCTTGCCAAGCTAAAAACGGACGGTCACTCATAAACAAGGATTTTTATGAAAGGTAAGTGGACATAGAATCGAATTATTTTATTGGTTATGGTCAATTGGGTCGGCAAATATTGCCCGTACGGCAATTTCCCAACAACTCGATCTGGTGACTGGTTTACAGCCGGGGCCTTGTTCTCACGTAGTATGGAACAAGGCTACACCGGAGCTAGATAAATGAGTTTGCAACTTGCAGGCGGTTGCCCACTGAAAACAACGAACTCAGAAAGATTGCGCTCTGGCAAAATAAAACATAAAACAATATTTTGCTCAAGGGATAATAGATTAGCACAGAGTTAAGTTGATAAATATAATAATGAAATTATTGCCTTGTTGCGAGGGGAATATACAGTTTTGTTGCCCCTCGGCTGTGCATATTGCCCTCGCCTGCGGCTCGGGCAATATGCACATCCTCGGGGCAACAAAACTGCCTATTCCCCTCACACAAGGCAATATTTTCATAATATTCCATTATATTTTCATCGCGAAGATAATATTTTTGGCGCGGAGAGAACTACTCTCGCAAAATACATCTCCACCGCGGACAAAAACCATTTCTGCCGCGGAGATATTTTTTCCTTCGAAGAAAACCATTTCCACCGCGAATATAATATTTGCATCGCACGTATTCTATATTCGGCAAAGTCACCAATTCAATGAGAAATGTATACGATTTCTCCGTAATTATCGTTGGAAAATGGAAGCTCATTTTATGTAAACACATGCATTCCAATTGAGATAACTTATCTATTTGACGGCCATATTCACATTTTTGTAATAAAGGAAAAGCTTTTAAATAGTATGTATATGCATATTGTTCGTATACGAAGTTCTCGCAATAAAAAGATAAATATAAGTGTGTGTGTGAAACGCAACCTGTAACCCTGTGGGTCATCTATACACAGTAAGACTACGAAGTGTACGTAAATGTGTGAAACGCTATCTGGGGGTAGGGCAGGGTTGGGCGGAAGGGAGCGGGGTGGTGATGGAGGACCTGCAAATTCGTTAAATTGTTTCACAATCCAATTGAGATTACTACTCAATTCTCGATGCCTGAAATATTTTCAAGTGGGATATTCATATATTCAAACATACCATGCACTTGAACGACAATTCGAATTCAAACAGTTTCCCCAACGGATAGATATGAAATTCAATTGACGGTCAGGCGACAGTTTATCTAGGTGTCTCCATGGTGTGATTTTTTTCCAATGTTGGTGTGTTGCATTGAACTTGTGAAGGAAGTTGTAGTGTACTGTGTGCTTCTCATAGCAATCATTATCCCAGTTTATATATAGCGTTTGACAAAACTAGTTTATCAACGCTATTTAGGGATACCTATGGAGGAAGATATTGTCATTTCAGACTCAGTCGGAATTTTAGATTTTTAAAAATATTTTCACCCAGCCGTTTTGTGATTGACACATACCTGTAATACGTTACTGCTGCAGTTCACATTATAGACTTTTATTTCACTGTGACCGAGAGTGGACCCCGAACAGCAGCGCTCGTTGATTCACATTGACTTGACTATATTTTGGGAGAAATCTGAAATGTTGAAATATTGTCTCTGCATGTCTTTCCGTATATAATGCATCTTTGCATTATGTGATTGCGGATGAAAATAGACATCTTATTCCCGGTTCACTCTATTGAGCGAAGTGAGAATTCGCTAAACGAGATTTGGACCGCCAGGAATAACTATCTATAATAACGGAATCATAGTCCACATGGAAGAATGATGGTTCGACAGGAATGGCTATACGAACTCCCAGTAGCGAGAATATATGGCGGTCAATGGTTGACCCAGGAATGATTGACCGGTATAGAGCAAAAATAGAGATGATAGCCCCCCCCCACAACCACCACTGGTCCAGGAATGCTGGTTTGACCTCAAGGAATGGTTGTCCGCTTCTATGAATGATTGACCGGCAACCAAGACTAATGGTCCCCCAAAGAAATTATAATCCCCCATCCAGAATGGAGGAGGAGGTAATTTGTAAAATGCGAAACGATAATTTGCGATAGTGCAAACCTGGATTATCTAGAAACCTCGTGTTAATTCTATTTCAAATAAAGAAATTAATTCCGTTTCGCAATTTATAAATAAATCCCTCCGGATTTGTAAAATACCAAATGAGACTATAAAACGAAAATTGCTGTTTTACAAATGTTTCCTATTTTTATCTCCCTTGTTGCGTTTCAAACTCGTTTTAATGCCGTTTGGCACAAAAAAATATGAAGTAAAAACTCGTATGGAGGACATTTATTGTCCTAATCTTGTATTTAACATGCTGTGCCATTAGCCTTCGGGCATAAAGAGCAAATAAAGTCTTATCTTATCTTATCTGTATGGCGTATCAGAACTTAGATTGGACACTTCCGGAGGCTGTAATATCATTCTCGGCAGGAGGACCATCATTCCTATATACCGGACAATTATTCTTAGGGGATTGGACCATGCATAGTAGTGGAAAAAGGACAGTCCGGATTCACATGGGAAAGCAGGAAGCAGGTGAACTCATCATAGGAAGTGACATCACCACCAAAAGTGACATCATCACTAGAAGCTCCGTAATAACCGGAAGTGACGTCATCACCGGTGGTGACGTAATCACAGGAAGTGACATAATCGGAAGGAAAATCGCCGGAAATGACATAATTATCAGAATCACCGGAAGTGTCGTAACCACAGGAAATAACGTAATTACCGGAAGTTACGTTACAAGTCAAAGCTCAAGCTCAAAGACTAAGATCACGTGTGCAAGGAGCAGAGAGCAATGAGAAATGAGACGGATATAGAGTACATTGTGAGAAGTGAAATGAGGGGGTATAGGGAGCAAGGAGCAATGTGAAACTGGTCCAAGGTCTGTCCGGCTTTGGTGGGATAGATTTTGTGTCACTTATACTCGTTCGTCTTCCAGCGGCGAACAAGAATTTTTCCCATGTCCTTGGTAGAAGCTGCAACTCAGGTACACGCCATCTGACAACAGCAAAGGGTCGGCATTTACCGTCTGGTTAGCGATCAGGTCGTCGATAACGACATAGTTTGTAAATTTCACCCAGCCGTCCCGCGTTAAACGTATAGTATTTATACTAGGCAAAGGTTAGCTAAGATTCATAGCGTTTCCCTTCCCTCACCGCTATGCCGACGACAAATATATTTCCCTGGTGGTAACTCGAACATCTCCATGGCGCACTTATTATTACCTTTGCGCCCTATTGGACCTTCATTAACTTGAGAAAATGGGCCGCCATGAATAAAATACAGAAATGGCAGACTAAATGGCCATTCGTCGGTCAAAAATTAATTGCAGACGTTAAAATTATCCCTATGGAGCCTCAAAATCACCTGAAATCGAGGGTCAAGAAGATGGGCATTTCCGTCATAATAGACCCCGTGTATACAGGGGATGATGATCACAACATCGATTATGGTATTTTTATTCATGGCGGCCCTTTTTCTCGAGTTAATGAAGGTCCAATAGGGCGCAAAGGTAATAATAAGTGCGCCATGAAGATGTTCGAATTACCATCAGGGAAATGTAGCGGTGAGGGAAGGGAGACGCTATGAATCTTACACAGGCAAAGGTTCGGAGTTGAACACATATTTCTCTCCGTAATGTCCATGTGGGCATGCGCGTTAGAGTTCCCCGCATTTGCGAAAACGTCGTACCCAAATGGAACATGATGATGAACGAACGTTAACGAGTAGTAGCAAGAGTATGATACGTTAAGGAAACTCGGCTTTATATACAATTCCATCGCTGTAAATTGCGCATACGGGCTCCATCAACACACCGGTTTTGGCTGTCCCATTTAATATTCTTTACTTCAACTGCAGCGATTGCTATAAAGTTTCACTCACCGTTGCAACGCCAACCCAATTTGAACCCCTATCCTCATTGGACGTGGTTTCAAACAATCCGTGTCCTTGATTAGCTCAATTTGAACGCCAGCCTTTCGACCTTCGACCTCTCACCTTTGAACTTGACCTTCTGACGGCATTCTTTCTTCCTTATTAAGTAGCAATTCGTACACCCGCCCGACTACTACTGATAGGTGTCCTAGCTCCGGTGTGATGGATAAGAATGTCCTGGTGATTACCCTTGCTGTCCAGAAGTGTCACACTTCATGTGAAGTGTGCCTAGAAGTGCCTCTGAAGAGTACACTGAAATAGCACTTCAACATCAGAGAAAAATACTGGCACACTTCAACTTCATTAGAAAAAGGCAGTAGCCAAGGGACTCCTCAAACACACTTCATGGACTTTGTCAATTTCATAGCAAAATATGATGGACTTTAGAGACACTTCTGAGACTTGGTTTTTGTTCGGCATAATTCAAGGTACTCCTCAAAGACACTTCATGGACTTTGTCAGTTCTTCAGCAAAACTTGGGGACTTCAGGGACACTTCTGAGACTTGGTTGTTGTTCGGCATAATCTAAGGTACTCCTCAAAGACACTTCTTGGACTTGTCACAGAGAAACAGCTCACCAATTACCAGTATACGAGTTGTCAGAGCATTTCCATCATAGCTCTCTAGATTTGTATCTGATACCGCTTATGCCGGTGCTAGGGGCCGTGTGGTCATATCATCCAAATTGTCACATGAACAGGTACAATAAAAGCGTACCTGAGATACAACACATATCACGAATCGTTAGATTCTTGGTATGTGCTTTAGAATAAGTTAACCAGAAGACTATTCTGTGAAGTCATGTGACGCAGTCAGTATGTCGGCACCTCTTCCCACTTCCCTTATATGTGCTGTAATTTGTCAGCTTTATAGCATAACTTGGGGGACTTCCTCTTACAAAAAATATCTTATAGAATCCTATAAGATTCTAAAAAATCATATAAGATTCTAAAATATCCTATAAGATTCTGGAAAAAATCATATAAGATTAAAAAACTCCTATAAGATTCTGAAAAATCCTATAAGAATCCTGAATAATCCTATAAGATTCTAACAAATCCTATAAGATTCTGAAAAATCCTATAAGATTCAACCCAATAGGATTTCTAGATTATTGGAATTTTCCCACAAACTGTTACAGTAACATAACATTATAAATTAGAACTATGTGTATACAACTTTCAATGATATTAATTAGCTCTGGGAATATCCCAGTTGGCCGATTTGATTTCACTCAGTGACATCAAATCTCATTTCAATGAAACCACTCAACATCAAACTTGTACTTCACAGTTCAAAATAGCTGCAACTGTGTCAAATATTCACATGAGGTTACTGACATATTACTCAGAACTGTGAACAATTTTTTGGATCTTTTAAAGTCATCAGTACCATGGGTTTCTATTTGAATAAAATAAAGATATTAATAATACCAGTCTCTCACATATTAGTGTTATCTAAACAGTATCATATTAGATAAGAAATCTTCTTGAATTCAGATTTTATAATCATTCCATATCCATGATTTTATGGTAAAATTGGACAAAATGGGAAAATATTTTTAGAAGAATCAGTTCTAACATAACATAATGTCAGCAACAAAAAATGCCCATTAAAGAATACTTTATATTATCCTCTTCATTATTATCACCTGTTTAAATATAATATATATAAACTGTCTCCTTCAAATGAAAATTTAATTGAACACCGGCGGCGCCACCAGTCGACAACAAAATGGCTGACAACTGCAAAAATCAGATGGATTTGTTCATGTTAAGCTAGAACTATGGAGGTTTGAAGAACTGTATTGCAGATGATGATGACTGCAGCTAGTGATATGGTAAGTAAATTATAAATATAACTATAATTTTTCTGTTTTTCATAACTTAATAAGCAAAGAACTGAGCTGAACAGTGATGTAGATCAGTGAGTATCAGCTATTATTATCAACAAGTTTCCCTGGACATACATTGACATAATAATGTACTTCACCTTATAATTGCAGTCAAATTTAATGGGTCATATAGCATGGCTTTCACAAAGAAATATCCATATCTCTGTCTCAATATCACTTTCAGATCCACCCAGGTTCATCAAGGCAGTGTGAATTGCCATTGTTATGATGTGTGAATTGTCAGCTTGGAAACCCCAGGCTTGGGGACCTCGTATGAAGATTGGCATACACCCCTGGAGGAAATCCCCTGAGGGTGAGATATTTTTATCACAAAACTGCTTGTATACTACCTGTTCATGTCAAAACAGGTGGATTTAACTGATTGGGGGGGATGGTAGCTCTAAATAAATTATCTTGTTGTTTTGAACTGTTTATTGATTTATAAAATTTATTGATTTTTGTTCCTTGCAGAAGATTGTAGAATATTTCTGTACCAGATTTTTGACAAAATGGTAAAGAAATATGTTTTAAAATATATTGATAATAAAATGTTAGCATAACCTATTTTTAGCTATAATCAGAAAAAGTATAATCAATTATGATTAGACTTTTCATCATTATAACAGGCTATATTTTCCTTGTCTATTGGTTGCACCATTCATATACCTAAGCTAAGGATCTTCACACACTTCAATTGTGCATTTCTACCCACATCTTGAGAAATGAGAATATTTCATACATTTATTTCATTTCAAAAATTTAAAATAGTTTGTAGTTAATAAGCATTGATTTGTTATTTGAAACCCTGTATGGAGATGTTGTTGAACCAGAAATTAACAAAGACAAAATATAAAAATTCACATGATTGTTTCTCTTCAATTCTAATGGCTTCTTACATTGTATACTTTCATATTCCAGAATACAGCTGCTGCAAGGAACTCAGCTCACTTCAAGCAGCCACTCGACTGATGGGGAATTTAATGAGCACACCTAGGTATGGTTGATTTCTTCATAGTGTATATTGGTTAGAACGTCACACAAACTGTTTTTCTCCCTTGTTGTATATCATGGAGTACTAAAGAAAGGATAATAGACATCTTCGTCAATCTTTTGTATATCGTACAGATGTGTTCCAGTCTTTACCCTTTATGGTAGTCAACCTATTCAATCATCCTGAGTGTATTAAAAAAAAACTGGATTGCATGTCATATGGAACCATATATACAACTGATCAGGTTTTAATTATATGCATGTATTTATCGCCACAGGCCAAGAAGTCCACAATTCAGACTGGTGGGTTTCAGCAAAGGTTGAATTACGTCCAAGTGGACCTCAGGCCAACCAAACCAATCTATTCTTCGAAAGATCTGCTGCTTCAAGTTCAAGTTGGACAAGAACACAGTCACCCTTGAATAATAATACTAATACTGCAATAAATTCTCATACCAAAGACTGCATGTAAATACATACATATATAGTACTGTGCTGTATTTTGTCTCAAGGATTTGTGCTATATAAACTACACGTTTATTGCAAATATGTAAATATTTTATGATGTACTATTTTGTCTCGCGCTCAGTGTTTTCTCTAAATAAACTGTTCTGTGGGTTTTTTTCCGGGGAAGTAAATATCTCGTGGCTACATACCTTTCATTACACGGATTTGCTATGATACAAATAAAGTACTTCAAGAGCACTTCAGAAGTGCATATGAAAGGTATCCTTCTGTAGAAGAGTGGATGAAGTGCCTTGCCATATAAGGACAATGAAATGCCTCAAATATTCTAATTAGGTACTTCAAGAGCACTTCAGAAGTGCCTATGAAGCTTACCCTTCTGTGGAAGTGCCGATGAAGTGCCTTTGCAGTACTTAATTAACATATTTGAGGCACACTTCAAAAGTACTTCCAAGTGACTTCATTGTGACTTCAATGCCCTTATATGGCATTGGTACAAAACAATACCCACACTGCAAGCACACTTCTGACTCGGAGCCTTGCACTTCAAGGTTAAAATATGGCCACACTTTAAAGTTACTTCAAAGACACTTCTGGACAGTAAGGGTAGTGTCCCTTTTCATATTTCTATTGCAACCAAGAACGGACACTTGTCTCCAGTGTGGAGAAAAGTGTCCTAGCTGGGTTATAAGATAGGGTCCGGACACTCTTAGTCACCGGACATTCTTAGCCTTCACACCGGCTTTAGCATAATTGAATACAAACCAGTGTAGATTACCAAATAGACCGCATATTTGACAGCTTAAAACTGATACGTCAGTTGAAATTTCAGTTCTCCTACTTTTTTGTTTCAAAATGGACTGCAGTCTACTTTTGCCCCAATAAAATAAAGATTAATGCAGGTAACAGATTTTGCGGAATTTAATGGCATTTCAAAATCAGCATTCGATAAACTATATAGAGTTTTACAAAATCAAATAGCAGTTCAACCTGGGAAAAACAACTCATGCCAAAGAGAGCAACCACAAACTGAGACTTGTACGCTGGAGATGGAGTATTCTTAAAACAAATACAGTAGTTATATATTTATGCGCTGTTAAAAGTAAGCGTATGGAAAGGCTAGTATTTACAGCTCCAGTCTTATCCGATTTGTCAAAGCAGACACAGACAGGATGCTGGAGGTGTTGACGAATAATATCGAACTTATTTCAGTGACCCCGTTAATGACTGACAGTATCTTTACTTCTAACCCCAAACTGACAGCATTTACTGGTTGCATCAGTAGAACGAGTGGCTGTCCTGGCAGTATGTATCACTGCAACGGTAAACTGAATAACTGTACTGGCAGCATTGACAGTATGAGTGACTGCACCAACATTATGAATGGATGCACTGCACTGGCAGGCATGCATATGCATAGTAATCAGTGCAAGATGTGATGGTAAAATGGGTGCGTGTACTGCCAAAATGAGTGGCTACACTGCCAACAATGTTGGTTGTGCTGGTAGCACCGACTGAATACGCTAACAGAATGTGGCTGCATACCAGCAGTGTTCCAAGGTTAACCTTACACTGGCAAAATGTCTAACATTTGACAAACACAGTACGGGGGAATATGGACAGGTAGATTAAACAAGAGGCAGGTATGGCAAAGGGAGGCAGGGGACAGAGTATTCCTGGGCAATATTAGGCAATATAGAAGGTTGCTAGCGCCTATGTGGCACTATTACAAGAAATCCAAGCTAACTCGACACTGGCAGCATGAGTGACAGCATCCAGATGCCATGATCCCTGGAATTGTGTCCGGAGCCAGAACCCTACACTGACAGCATGACTGACTTATCCAGCTTGCTGTTAGTTAAGCCTAGTGGTAACAGGCCTGGCTGCATGCACCAACGGTCATCACCAGAGGTGTACCTTCATATAAACCCCACAGTGGCAGCATAGATGAGTGGCTGTATCCACTAATGACTAGTTAACAGCAGCCTTTTATAGGCTAACCTACCATTGAACCTTGCACTGGCAGCATGGGTGGCTGCATTAACAGCAGACTGACTGGGGCCCATAATCACAAAGTGTGCCCAAATTTAACCTTGTAGTGCAAGCATGAGTGACTGCATCTAGTGAGGACCCTGTAGCAACATTAAACGCAAAACAACATTGAAGTTGCTAATTCTGTGATTAGAAAGTTAGGATCATAGTATTAAGCATTTGAGAAGTTATAAGAAATTGATGCAGTGAAACTGAAACAGCCGTATGATGTTCAATGCACAACCGACCCACAGTGAAACCAATTACAACTAGATACAGGAGACTAATTGAGGAGGCATCCCTTTTGCATCTTAATTTAAGGAAACTTTCAGTACTTAACATGGCGAATCAACACATAAACATTCCCAAACAATAACTTGAGGAAGGTACTCGCATACCAAATTTGGAAAGAATCCACCTCTGGTTTTCAAAAGTTATTCTCCAAAAACTCAATTTTAACTTGGCTCCCCGATGGCACCATCAATACACAAATCGACACGAAAAACTATCCTGTAATGCCCGACATCGCACGGCTTAAATTTACCACCAAAACAATAAACCCACATATATTTGCCGAATGAACAGACCACCAGCAGAATCCTACCATATACAAGTAATAAATTGGAGTGATATGCAAGAGGTGGGGAAAACTGACGTCTGGCGACTAAAAAGCATCCCTATGACTCCACAGGAAAGCTTCTCATTCAGACCCGAGAATACGGTGGATCCTCAGACATACCCTTAGTATCTCAGCCGCGCTTTTATTGTAGCTGTGCATGTGGAGAAGCACCAAATAAGCGGAATTAGATACGCTAGCTTGGGAGCTGTGATAACATATCAGCCCAAACAAATAATTCTTCTGATGTTAATGGATGAGCAATGAGCATCTGATGGAGTAAACGCCTCAACACTGGATAAATCTGCTAAATGAAAGAATACCCAGAAAAGCTAACCTGTAATGCCTGACGTCGTATGGCTTAAATTTCCAAGCAAAACAATAAACCTACATGTGTCGAATGATATATAAAGAGGGCGGGCTTCGGGGACTAAGTCTTCCAGCAGAATCCTACCCAGTGAGAAAGAGAGAAAGAAATAAAGAAGTAACTGACGAACACAATGAAAACCAGCGTGATTGAAGTCCCCCAACATCGAAAATAAAAAATTTACAAGTAATTTTTTACATTTTTAAGCTAAAAACCTACCTTACTGACATATGGGTATAGTTCCTAGCGCCCCTACTCAAGTAAAGAAAATGAAATATCCCACAGTATTTCCTGTGCCACTGCCCATGCGCGAATATCCCTAGGCCATGAACTTCCTCTCCTTCACCACGTGGTAATGTCCCTAGCGGGGAGGCTGGGCGGGACAATCCCTGTCAGTAAGGTAGGTTTTTAGCTTAAAAATGTAAAAATTACTTGTAATTTTTTTTTTATTTTTTACGCAATAAAAACCAACCTTACTGACATATGGGTAGAATACCACACCCGGATGGCGGGAGAAAAAGACCCAAAAGGGAAGGCGCATGAGCAGAGAAACAGGTAGTCGGCATGGAAACTCAGGCTGACCAAAATCCCGAAGGAAAAGGACTGCCGGAATTCCTATGAGATAACCACCAGTGAATCATAAGAATGTTCACCTAGTTATCTCCTAAACCGAAGGTCCTATGGAACCTCGGTGTAACAGCCAACTAAAATGGAGGCGTCCAACATGCCCCCCCCCCTTTTTCAAATGTGGGGTGGAATAGAAAGACACCATTAAAAAAACAGGATAAAAACACTAAGTTCTTAGTGTGTCCATGATGCCCCGGCCCTGGTGATCCGCTGTGCGGTCACCAAGGGTCCCAAAGAATAAACGTCATCCTGCACCAGGGTCACGTCTCTGAGACAGTATGACGCAATGGTAGTATTGGAGCGCCAGTATGGGCGACACTCCGATATAGGACAACCTAATCGTTTTGGAGAGCCAAGAGGAGATGGAGTTTTTTTTCAAATCTCCTGCGGACTCCGAGGACCGAAAGGTATGAACAAGCGCCTCCACCCTGTCGGCAGGTCCATGAAGCGATTGACATACATTGCAAGAGTTCGAACCAGAGACTACAAATAGTCCTCTTCGAAACCTTGTGAAAAAAAGAAGTTAGACAGAGCTGGGATTCTGAATTCTCGAGATGCTTTATGCAATCAAAAGAGACTGATTCTTAGCCACAAACTCTGGCGAAGTAGTAAGCAGAACGTAAGACCAATGTCTGTCATGCTTAATCTCCCTAACATCTAATCTGGAGACCCGAGCAGCAGATGCAAGAGCCAACAAAAACACAGTTTTGTAAAACAAAACTTGAGATTGACTAAAGCTAAAGGTTCAAACGGAGGTTGAGCTAAGCGCCGCAGAACCAATGCTAAGTCCCACTTCGGTAACTAAGGAACTGTTGCTTGCCATGTAATCCTAAAAGATCTGAACAAGGAAGTGAGGTTAGGATCCCACGCCAGGTTAAAAACCGGGTGAATGAGTAATGATCCTGGAAATAGTCGAACGGTATCCATCTACAGTGTAAGGCGCCAAACCCCGGTCTTCAAACAAATATAGGAGAAAATCCGCCATTTGTTGAATAGAGGGTTGACTCGGATCAAAGTGTCGAGAGACCCAGCACTGTTGGAAGATGAGCCACTTAGACTGATAGCAGTCTGATGTGGAGTCCCTAGTCGAGGACACCATCTTCCGGGCTGCCTCGTGAGAAAAGCCAGCCTGGGCGGATCGCGGATCACCTACAAACGTAGAGGTTGAACCGACTGGGTTTATGATGGAAAATCGACGACCCTGGTTGCCGAAATAGCTTTCCCCAAGGCGGAAGTGCCCTGGGGTCGTCTATTAGAAGTTCCAGCAAATCTGGAAACCAGGGGCGAAAAGGCCACCGTGGGACCACTAGATACAGGACAAGGGTTTGACCTGATCTTTTGCAGAACTAGAGGTAGGAAGGCTATGGGAGGGAGGCGTAAGCTACCAATCCCGAGCAATCCTGAGATAGAGCATCCACTGCCACTGCCATCGGATCGGTAACGGAAGGATGTAGAGTGACAGTTGGATGTTCAACCGAACGGCAAACAAACCTATCTGGAGTGTTTCCCAGATTTGGGAAAAAATTGAGATAGAATGTCCGGGTGTAATTGCCACTCGTTCGAGACCGCCTGATTCTTCCGAGACAAGGCGTCGGCCAAATGTTCAGGTGTCCCGGTATGTGTCTGGCACGAAGAGTCGTGTTGTTCTGCCAACACATATGAAGTAGGATCTCGGTCTGTTCCAATAGAAGTAGCAACCGAGTCTCTCACTGCTTGTTTATGTAGGCCTCCACCGTCGTGTTGTCGGTGGCGACCAAAACTGTTTGACCCCGGAGTTCGCTGTACCATGTCTGAATAGCACGAATGATTGCCATGAGTTCCAAGACATTGATATGGGAGCAAGCCTCCATCGGAGTCCACAAGCCGGATATCGATATGGAGTCGAGGTGGGCCCCCAACCCTTCATCGAAGCGTCCGTAAACATTTGACATGTTGGACGAAACGGAAGGAGGGTCACACGCTGCATCACATTGAGAGGGTCTAACCACCAACGAAGGTGATGTTTAACATCCCCTGTGACAGGAATCATAGGATTCAGTGACCTGCCGACCCAATGATGATTTAGATATCTCATTAAGGGTCTCGGTTGCAGTCGACCTCTTGGGATGACATCCTGAGTGGAGGTCAGTAGGCCAATCAGTGATGCAAAGGTCAAGGTCGACTGACGAGAAAATCGAAGAAACAGAGGAGTTTGTTCTTTGATTTTCTGCCAGCGTGCCTCTGGGGGACGTGCCAATGCCAGGTTGGTATTGTAGGACACCCCCAGAAAGGTACGTTGTTGGGCCGGTGTTAGCTCCGATTTGACCTCGTGAGGGAGATAACCCAAACATTCGATGATGTGCCATACGAAGACCGTATGGCGACGGAGTTGGTCCCTGCACATGGATCAAAGAATCGTCTACTTCTCTTGGTAGAAGTGATACTTGAATTCGGAGTTGTGCAGAAAGAACGCCACCAGACGGAACACTCTGGTTAAGACCCAAGGAGAATTGGACCACCCGAACGGAAGAACCCGGATTTAAAAGCGGCGAGAGCCGACCTAAAAACCGAAGAACATCCGCAAGTCGGAATGGATCGGGATATGCAAAAATATCCCTCAGGTCCAATGAGGTCATCCACTTTAAGATAAGATAAGATAAGTACTTTATTTAGAGTCGATTTTTTATAACTACAACATTAGCTCACCGTGGAGCTATTATCACTTTCCCTTGCTCAGAGCATTCCTGATTGAACGGAAAGACTGTATGCGGAAATGCGGTGGCCGCTGCAAGAAGTCTTTGTTCAATGTGCGCAAGATATTATGAACCAGTCCATATATGAGCTCCATATGTGGGAAAGGCATATAAATGCTGGTCAGAATATCAGAGTACTATCTCGACTCCTCATCTTGATCTGGGTCAAGTACAGAATGAGTACGAGAAGAAGCCATGGACCCTGGGTGTTGAATCGACAAGACCAACACAGCTGAGGGCCGACGGTGCAGGTCCAGCCAATTAAGTTGATGATGACCTTGACCTGACCCCAACATTAATTGCCTATATCGGGTCAGTCCGGTTTGTTGCTGATTAAGTTTCTCCAAGAATAATATCAGCTTGAGCCAGATCATGACCTGAAGACAAATGAGTTGAAAGTTGCTGACAAGCCAAGAATTAAGTCGCACCCGAAATAATAGGAGCTTGCCCAAGGATTCCAGGATGGACTGGTTAACTTGGCCACATACCAGGCAGTGATGACCTAGCTTGCATATATGGAAGTCGAGGGCGTACAGGCCTCTGTCCAAGCAAGCAAAGGTCAAGTAGAGACCAGAAGGTGAAGGTCGACTGAAACTGTGTGTCAGATTTAAGACCGACTCCCCGGTTGAGGGTGACCTAGATTCTGAGGTAGTACAAGAGTAACCCCTTGAACAGTAGGTCGTGATCTCAGAGTTGGTGATGAAAAAAGAAGTAGGTTAATGCCGAGTAGGCTGACCTACAAGTAGTAGTGTCTACGGATTTCGAGTCATATTTTCCAGGGAGGTAACTCTTGGTTCCTTTTTTCCGCCAGGGGGCGCTCTTGTAGGTATGACGTCACTTCCGGTCTGGGTAAATGGAGCGTGACCTGGGAACATGATAGGATATGTACTGACCTGTCTGTGGGGTTTTTCCACAATGTCGTTCACCTCCGTGTCTTTTCGGTGACGTCCGTGTCTTTACGGTGAGGTCCGCCATCTTCAGAACATGATAGGACATGTACTGACCTGTCTGTGGGGGTTTTCCCTACAATGTCGTTCACCTTCGTATTTTTTCGGTGAGGTGCGAAGGGTACGTCCGTGTCTTTTCGGTGAGGTCCTTGGGAACATGATAGGCCAGGTACTGACCTGTCTGTGAGGTTTTTCCCGCCAGAATTTCGCTGTCGTCTGCTCCCCGAATTGCAACAATGTTGCACGTTCGCTACAATGTTGCGGCATCGTGAACATCTGGTCTGGCGTCTGCGTGATTGAGCTCACGTGCCGAACACCTGGCTCCCCGAGATCAAGGCATGTCCAGACTTGTTCTGGGTTGTACATTTTTGTCATGCAGAGGACCGGGTACTAGGAATGCATATTAAGTCTATAGACAAAGTGTATGGAAATAGATGTTTTTGGGTCTAGGTGGGCCACTAGTGGGTCGATGGAGTCGTATGATGTATCAGTGTGAAGCATTCGTGAAGGGACATCCGACGGGCTGGGTGTGGGGTTGAAATATCGTCATTCTGCGCATGCGCGGTAGACAAAGGGTATGGAAATAGCCGTTTTGGGGTCTAGGTGGGCTACTAGTGGGTCGATGGAGTCGTATGAGGTATCAATGTCAAGCCTATGTGAGGGAGCATCTGATGGGTTGGGTGTGGGGTTGGAATATCGTCATTCTGTGCATGCGCGGTAGACAAAGGGTATGGAAATAGACGTTTTGGGGTCTAGGTGGGCCACTAGTGGGTCGATGGAGTCGTATGAGGTATCAATGTGACGCATTCGTGACGGCGCATCCGACGGGCTGGGTGTGGGGTTGAAATATCGTCATTCTGCGCATGTGCGGTAGACAAAGGGTATGGAAATAGCCGTTTTGGGGTCTAGCTGGGCCACTAATGGTCCGATGGAGTTGAGTGAGGTATCAATGTGAAGCATATGTGAGGGGGCATCCGATTGGACTAGTGCGTCGTTTGCATTCTGCGCATGCGCAGACAGGGAATTGTGGGAAAAGGGTATGGAAATAGACGTCTTGGGTCTAGGTAGGCCCCTAATGGTCTGATGGTGTCGAGTGAGGTATCCATGTGAAGCAGTCGTGAGGGAGTATCCAACGGGCCGGGTGTGACGTGGTATCAATGTGAAGCATATGTGAGGGGGCATCCGATGGGCTGGGTGCGGGGTTCGAATATGGTCATTCTGCGCATGCGCGGTAGACCAAGGGTATGGAATAGACGTTTTGGGATCTAGGGGAGCCCCTAATGATCCGATGAAGTCGTATGAGGTATCAATGTGAAGCATTCGTGAAGGAGCATCCGATGGGGTGCGTGTGGGGTTGGAATATCGTCATTCTGCGCATGCGCAGTAGACAAAGTGTATGAAAATAGACGTTTTGGGATCGAGGGGGTCCCTAATGGGCCGGTGGAGTTGTATGAGGTATCAATGTGAAGCCTATGTGAGGGGGCATCCGCCTGGACTAGTGTCTCGGTCGTTGTCCACATTCTGCGCATGCGCAGACAAAGAATTCTGGGAAAAGGGTGTGGAAATAGACGTTTTAGGATTTAGGTGAACCCCTAATGATCCTATGGTGTCGTATGAGGTCTTATTTTGAAGCTGTCGTGAGGGAGCATCCGCCTGGGCTAGTGTATCGTTCGTTGTCAATAGTCTGCGCATGCGCAGTCTGGCCGTAGTATAGAAATAGACGTGTTGGGGTTTAGGTGGGCCACTATTGGGCCGATTGGATCGAGTGAGGTATCAATGTAAAGCATACGTGAGGGAGTATCCAACGGGCTGGGTGTGACGTGGAACTGACGTCATTCTGCGCATGGGCAGTAGAGAAAGTGTATGGAAATAGACATTTTGGCGCCGACATAGGTCACTATGGGTCCGATGGAGTCGTATGAGGTCTTATGTTGAAGCTCTTGTGAAGCAGCATCCGACTGGACTGATGGTTCGTCCGTGTTCAAGAGTCTTCGCATGCGCAGTCTGGTCGTAGTATAGAAAGCAGGCATGTTGGGGGATGCGTGGGGGTGTGTTTTTACCCACCACTATGGGTCCATGGTTGTGGTTGGGTGGTGTGGGTTCTGCGTACAGACGTCACTTCCGGGTTTCACTAAAACTACCTTCAAACACAGAAGAGTTCCAATTTTCCCCTTAGATGTAGGGTCCGGATGTTCAACATCCGGGTTTTCCCCGGCCCGGCCCCGCCCCGCCCCGCCCCGGCCGCAGCGCGCGCGGGTTATTCGGCCGCAGCGCGCGCGCGCTCGCGGGTTACTCCGGCGGCAGCGCGCGCGCGCACCTTAATCCGGCCGCACGCCTGTGCGGGTGAATTTCGGAGTATCCTAGGCCACTGATGGGCTACTTTCTCCACGGTGTTCGAAGCCAGTTTCACCGAATCCCCACATGTTATAGCCTTCATGCATTATGCTCATATAGAAAACACACACAAGACAAGGTTTCTTTGGTGAGATCTCATTTTTTTTTATTCAACCACAACAACGTGAGAACAACCACGTGAAAACTGAAGCCCAGAACAGGGGGCTTGTACATTGAAAGAACTGAAGCCCAGAACAGGGGGCTTGAACATTGAAAGAACTTAAGCCCAGAACGGGGCTTGTACATTGAAATGATCGGCGGCCCAGTCATATACGAGTACATCGCGGTCCTCGGCCTTGGGGCACTCGTCAAACATCTGTACGATGGTAGATAAGGTTCTTCCCCGGCATCGATGGTACAGGTCAAACAAGCAATATTGTCCGCACACGCTACTGGTCAGGCTTTGCAACGTTTGACTGTTCCAACAGCACGTCTCTGTGCCTTGATCCATGAAGTCTGGTAAATCGGGATGGAGGGGTGGCAAGCCGTACGGGTCAAAGTATTCGCCCCGCGCTTCTGTCAAGTACACGGCCACCCAGTGTTCACCGGGCCGATCCATCGGGTCCGTGTTGAGAACGTAAGCAGCATGATACAAACGGTCTAATGGGAACACACCTCGGGCGAACACCCCTTGAAAGACCATACGTGTCTCTGGGTCATTCTCCAGCACGGTGGTTATCTGGTCTGTATCCATGTTAGGTGGAAAAGTCACACAGGACGTTGCGCGCCTTGTCCACTTGAATGATGTTGTCAAACTCGGCGTAGCAGATCACATTGACGGTGGTCCCAAGGGCTCGTGCAAAGTGGATTTCCAACCGTAAATTGCCTTGCTTGGCCAGGGCCAGCTGATGGTCGTTCTCTAAGGTGGGGGTCAGATCGAAACAGAACTACGTGTATCCGTTCGCGTAGTCCTCCCGACTGATCATATTCTCTTCGTCCTGGTTGATTTGACCGGTGGCTGTAAACAGGCTCTGATAGGCTCGAATGAAATTCCTGCGCCCAAAGTTCGGTGTTAAGACCGTGGCTGGGACCTGTTGTCCATCCACAAGCAGGACCACAAAATTGATGCCGAAATGTTCAAAGTTAAACGGGTTCTCTGGGTAGGCTCCGCTTTTCCACACAGGCCAGGATCAATGGCTTGGGTAGTTCCCCCAGGAACAGGTTTTCTTTGTTGGCGCTCACATTTCCAGCAGGCACAGAGAACACTTTGGTTTGTACACGTCGGATAGGGTACTGGGCTGGTTTTGTTTCCAAGGCTTTCATGTGTCCCAATTGAACGTCTGCATTCGGTTTCACTTTTCGGACATACAGGACTGCGTCTTGGATAACAATCTTATAGTCAGCTGTATGTCCATCTACGTTAGTGGCCATCAAGGCGAAGGTCGGAGGCGCCCGTATCAGTCGGATTTTGATGGGGATCTTGTTCAAGAGGTACCGGTCTTGCATGAACATGTCTGCATGTAGTCGACCCATGAGATCCACCGAGGCACCGTTCGCAGTGAAAGCCTTCCGTTTGTTATATCCCACATTGTCCACCGTGTCCATGTGCTCGGGTGTGTCCTGGTAGAATAAAGCGGCTGTCAGCTGAGATTTTTTAGCCTCTCGGCCATACGATAACAGTGTCTCGATGTAGGCTCGATATGGGTACGTGTTGATCGAGTCACTGATGAGTTTGTCGCTGAGAAATATATCCACCTGTTGAAACATCGAGTGCAGCCAGAGATTCGTCGGGCCCACCGTTGCAGCTTCGATGATTCTGGAGCCATCCCCATTGACGACCTTGGCTTCCACATACAAGTATGTATGGGCTAAATCCACATAGGCCGTATCCGCATTACTGATGTTGAACTCGATGGGCCCTGTTTCGTTGATGCTGGAGAGCGGGAGATGCTCCACCCATAATCCTTGTTCGGCACTGGTCTGTGTGGGCGGCACGGTCCACAAATCAAATTCACTGTTGGTGGAGGGACAGGACTAAGGACATGCGTGGATTAAGGACATGTTTAAGAAAAGATATCCTGCGTCTTCGATGTGCGTCGTCGCTGGGTCGGTCGTCGACTGGTGCATGGTCTTTGGCCCGCCGTTTCAATGCTCCTTTGGGTGCCGTGCCGCCCAAGACATCACCGGCCACTTCCATCCACTGCGTACCGCTTGTTTGCCGATCGCTTTCACCCCACACGTCACCAAGGGCAGGAACGTTTTGACGATGCTGCCGGGTATGTTCCCCAGCCCATGTCCTCGTTGCATGCGTGCACCGCTAAAGACCGGAAAGCCTCCCCCGGCCTGTTGGGCATAATAGTCCATATAGCTGCGTGCATCGCACTCGTAAGGTACTTTCATTATGCAAAGTGGGGAGCACGTGCTTGTCGAAAATGAAGTGTCAGCACCATTTTTCCTCGTTCGAATGCCACCGGTCGTCCCGTGTCATCTCTTATATCCACCGTGATAGTGTTGCTGTCGGTTTGTCCTACGGGCAGGTAGAGCATGTGGGTGAAACTGTGGGTGATTTGATCTCCATACGTCTTTTTAATGGGGACCACCCGTAACAGAGGTCTGTTGATATCGCCCACGATGTGGTTGTCGACTACGTCCGAGTAGACGTAGAGTCCGTACATATCCGACTTCATATCCATCGGGATCTGGCCATGGTCCTCGGATGGACCCATGTAGGTCGCGTGAGCGAGACCCACCATTTGCTGTAGGATAGGACTCAGTACGACACTCACGTTGGCGGTGAGAAGGATCTGTGCCTTGTCGTTGTGTGCGTTGTAATCGAAGTCCACGTGATTCTTGGAGGGAAAGGATTTGATGGGTTTTGAAGTATTCGTGACCTCCCGTAGAGCCTTATAATGCAACAGTCTTGTCTGCCCACCCATGAACTCCTTGGGGGTATCGTATTGGCCTTCCGGGAGGGTGAGTCGGGTGTTTTTGCCTTCGTGGGTCACCTCGTACCACACTTCATTGGCTCGCACGTTGTACCACGAGTAAGGGTATTGGATATCCGCGAGGCCACATTCCCAACGCACAGGTAAATGCAACGGTTGCGGTAACTGGGTCACGTACTTGGCCAACGTGTTGTCTGGAAACACATCCAGCGAACTGTTACTGGGTAGGGTGAGGTAAAACATGGCGACTGAGCTGTCCTGCTGCTGCTGTTGGTTTTAATAGGTGTTCCAGGCCTTGGGCGGTTGTGCCCGGCGTCGTGTTCGTCGCGGTGACTTGTTACGTGTCACGGCTCTGGAGATGTGGGGTGTCCTGATCAAGGATGGTTTTTCAACCATTGGGTGACGGTAATGGGGGCTCTCTCTATACTCCGGTGATAGGCTCGATTGTAACCACTCACAAGTTTCGGGAGAACATCGATGTACCGCCTTGTATTCTTATAGGTGAAATATTTATACATGCGGCCTTTGAATGTCCTGTTGAACCTTCTCACCACGGAAGCCTTGGTCTCGTTGTACGTATGGAAGAAAAACACCTTCTGGCCTTTCAGAAACTGTTGGAACGGTGTGTTGAGGAATTCCGTGCCTTCGTCGGTTTGCAAATACATGGGTTTGCGCCCGGTCTTGAAGATGTCCTTGAACGCCGCTATGAGATTCGCCCCCGTTTTCGTGGGTGGGTAGCACCCACGCATACTTCGACAGGATATCGATGCACGTCAAGATATACCGATTCCCATCGTTGTGTTTGGCAAAGGCGCTCATATCGACCAAATCCGCTTGCCATTGGGCATCTAGTCCTCCTACGATGACCCGGTTCCGTAGAAAATGGCGACGGGCAGCTCGATGTAAGGTATAGGTGTCTTGTTTTCTTAACCAATCTCGGACTTGAGCACGTTGTATCCCTTGGGGTTTGGCCGCTCGATAGAGAGCCGTCAATGCACTATAGGCCGCTGGACTGTCGGGACTGTAGTATAAGTTATCCAACACCTTCTCCCAGCTCTTCATGGTGACAAATGATGATGGACCCTGGCTCTATCGTTTATTTATAACGGGTATATCTTGGGCCGGAGTTTCTTTCTGATTTTCTTCGTTGGCTTCTGCCAGCACATTGTCCGTGGTAAATGACCAGTCCAACTCGTCTGAGTAAAATGGACTGTACCCCCATCTAGCCGAGCCAATTGAGCAAAGAAGGGACCGCGTCGGATGTACACATCGTGACACAAGTGGATGATGTCACCGTCCAGTTCACCAGACAACACCCGTTTGAATTTGGTCCAGCCCTCTCGGGACAGACGATTGTGAGCCGGGCACGGTTGTGTAAGGTCCGCATCACAGATGTCTCCCACTTCCTCCATGATATCGACCTTATCCGCATAAACGTGCAGGAAGACCTCGGGGGTCAAGCTGAGATACGCCCGTATTATATGCTCCGTCATGGTCAGTACGTGAATGCTACAAGATTTGACTGTCTCTCGTATTTATAGGGACAACCCCGTGAGATCAAAGGATCGGGTGGTCATGTCACTGGGCTGACTGAGTCTAGTCGGATAATGAATGGCATCATCGTCTGCCTCCGCTTCATTGCTAGGTTTGGTAATTTGTTCATTGGGTTCTGCCGCCGCTTCACTCAGGGCACGAGTCCACTCCAACTGAACAGCTGACCGCTCGTCCGGTGTAAACAGCTGGTGCACAATAGGCACCACTTTCTCGAAGGCTGTCCACAGATCGGGGTCTAGGGTGAAGCCTCGCGTAGGGTCTTGGTAACGGCCCAGGCGTGGGAAGAAGGGTGCACGGTATACGTAGATGGCATTGTCTATGTGGATGAGGTTTCCGTCGAGCTCACCGCTCAACACCCGTTTAAATTTGGTCCAGCCGTCACGGTGTAGCGTAACCGTATTCGATACGGTCTCAGCGCGCGACAAGCAAACATCTCCACGGTCTTCCATGAGGGTGACTTTATCTTCATAGACGTGTAATCCCACCCGGGGTGTAAGGGGAAGGATGGCTCGTAGGACAGGTGACATGCTTGACCCAATGACGAACGGTGAATGACACACACTCTTGACTGTCTTTCGTATTTATGGTGAGGTTCAACTGTCAATGCCACAGCGCCAGGGTCAATAGGGCAAAGACTATTGTGAGGCCAACCAGCCGTCGCTGGTTCCGGCGTGAGCGCTCGTGGTCCATAGCCCGAGCATCCAGGATGGCTGTCATAGTCCAGTAGTGGTGAGTGATGGCACACCTCTCCATCGTGTGCACTCTGTCGAGGGCCGCTTCTGTGAAATCTTTCAGGATATGGCGTCGCCCCTCGTTGTCGTCGCCATCTGCAAACATAGACCGAACCACTGCTCGGTAACCCGTGAGTGAATTAACCACGGTGGCATGCTGTAAAATGTGAGTCGCATAGGGCTGGATCTCCGTCATGGCTCTGCAACCGTAGAAATGAAGGTGTGGGATCCAGAGGGACGTGTTTTATAGACCATGTCACACATGCGCGCCTATACGTAGCTCTATGGGTGTAGTCCGTGATACGTACTATTCTGATTGGTTAGTGCAAAAAGTGAGCAACAACAACAAAAATTACAGCGCCGGAGGCGCTCCTGGATCCCCTGGAAAATCTTCTCCACGTGTCATGGTATAGCTCCGGTGCCCTAAAAATTCCCACTTTTATACACCTACATAGAAGTACCCGGATGTAGGCGCGGACGTAGGCGAAATTCTAGTACCCGTCCATTGGTTCTTTTATCGATCGCTCATTGGCTCTTTTTCTCGACCGCTGATTGGTGCAAATGGACCTGCCCATCCTTCCCAGGTTAATTTACAATCCCCTTTTTGTGTCAAGCTCTGTATATCGATGCCGCAACATTGTTGCCGAACATTGCCGAAAGGGTGACCTTTGGACCTGACATTCACCCGCGCACTTCCGGTGATGCCGCGCACTTCCGGATAACCCGCGCGCGCGCTGCGGCTGGATAACCCGCGCGCACTGCGGCCGGGGCGGCCGGGGCGGGGCCGGGACGGGCCGGAGAAAACCCGGATGTTGAACATCCGGACCCTACGTCTAAGGGGAAAATTGGAACTCTTCTGTGTTCGAAGGCAGTTTTAGTGAAACCCGGAAGTGACGTCTGTGCCCAGAACCCACACCACCCAACCACAACCATGGACCCATAGTGGTGGGTTAAAACACATCCCCACGCATCCCCCAACATGCCTGCTTTCTATACTACGAGCAGACTGCGCATGCGCAGACTCTTGAACACGGACGAACCATCAGTCCAGTCGGATGCTGCTTCACAAGAGCTTCAACATGAGACCTCATAAGACTCCATCGGACCCATGTCGGCGCCAAAATGTCTATTTCCATACAGTTTCTCTACTGCGCATGCGCAGAATGACGTCAGTTCCACGTCACACCCAGCCCGTTGGATACTCCCTCACGTATGCTTTACATTGATACCTCAATCGATCCAATCGGCCCAATAGTGGCCCACCTAAACCCCAACACGTCTATTTCTATACTACGGCCAGACTGCGCATGCGCAGACTATTGACAACGAACGACACACTAGCCCAGGCGGATACACCCTCACGACAGCTTCAAAATAAGACCCCATACGACACCATAGGATCATTAGGGGCTCACCTAAACCTTAAAACGTCTATTTCCACACCCTTTTCCCAGAATTCCCTGTCTGCGCATGCGCAGAATGTTGACAACGGCCGAGACACTAGTCCAATCGGATGCCCCCTCACATAGGCTTCACATTGATACCTCACTCAACTCCATCGGCTCATTAGTGGCTCACCTAGATCCCAAAACGTCTATTTTCATACCCTTTTCCCACAATTCTCTGTCTGCGCATGCGCAGAATGTGGACAACGACCGAGACACTAGTCCAGGCGGATGCCCCCTCACATAGGCTTCACATTGATACCTCATACAACTCCATCGCCACATTAGGGATCCCAAAACGTCTATTTTCATACCCTTTGTCTACTGCGCATGCGCAGAATGACGATATTCCAACCCCACACGCCCCCCATCGGATGCTCCTTCACGAATGCTTCACATTGATACCTCATACGACTCCATCGGACCATTAGGGGCTCACCTAGATCCCAAAACGTCTATTCCATACCCTTGGTCTACCGCGCATGCGCAGAATGACCATATTCCAACCCCACACCCAGCCTATCGGATGCCCTCTCACATATGCTTCACACTGATACCACGTCACACCCGGCCCGTTGGATACTCCCTCACGACTGCTTAACATGGATACCTCACCTCCCCTAGATCCCAAAACGTCTATTCCATACCCTTGGTCTACCGCGCATGCGCAGAATGACGATATTCCAATCCCACACCCAACCCATCAGATGCTCCCTCACATAGGCTTGACATTGATACGACTCCATCGACCCACTAGTGGCCCACCTAGACCCCAAAACGGCTATTTCAATACCATTTGTCTACCGCGCATGCACAGAATGACGATATTTCAACCCCACACCCAGCCCGTCGGATGCCCCTTCACGAATGCTTCACATTGATACATCATACGACTCCATCGACCCACTAGTGTCCCATCTAGACCCCAAAACGTCTATTTCCATACACTTTGTCTATAGCTTTAATATGCATTCCTAGTACCTGGTCCTCTGCATGGGAGAACTGTACAACCCAGAACAAGTCTGGACATGCCTTGATCTCGGGGAGCCAGGTGTTCGGCACGTGAGCTCACTCACGCAGGCGCCAGACCAGATGTTCACGATGCCGCAACATTGTAGCCAACGTGCAACATTGTTGCAATTCGCGGAGCCAGGTGTTCGGCAACCCCAAGCAGACGACAGCGAAATTCTGGCGGGAAAACCCCCACAGACAGGTCAGTACATGGCCTATCATGTTCCCACGGACCTCACCGAAAAGACACGGACGTACCCTTCGCACCTCACCGAAAAAACACGAAGGTGAACGACATTGTAGGGAAAACCCCCCCAGACAGGTCAGTACATGTCCTATCATGTTCTGAAGATGGCGGACCTCACCGAAAAGACACGGACGTCACCGAAAAGACACGGAGGTGAACGACATTGTGGAAAAACCCCACAGACAGGTCAGTACATATCCTATCATGTTCCCAGGTCACGCTCCATTCACCCAGACCGGAAGTGACGTCATACCTACAAGAGCGCCCCCTGGCGGAAAAAAAGGAATCAAGAGTTACCTCCCTGGAAAATATGACTCAAAATCCGTAGACACTACTACTCCTACATAATATGGTTGACCCGAATGACAAGCAAAATAAGCCATATGAAAATATGGGCTGTTAAACTGAGGTCGAGTGTAAACACTTGATCCAGATATCATGGCAGAAGTGCCCGATAACCATAATTTGTCATCACATGAGCTAAGCGAAGGTCAAGTAGAGACCTGCTAAAAAATGGTAACAAAGCTAATGTTCTGCAATAGCATCAGAAGCAATGTTTTACAAGCCCTTTAGAAAAGAAATTTCTTCTTGTATGTTAAAGGCTTGTGAGGATGATTTAACCTATCAATCACTGTGGAAATGGAAGTGAAGAACCAGTCCATATGTGATGAAACAGTTACACCCTGACGGGAAACTTCCTGGAGGAGGCCTGCCCGTCAACTCGACCCTGACCTTGCCCGGAATTTCACTTGTGTCTGATTTTGCAAACATCCACAAAAACTGGGTCAAGGTCAGCGGCCTTGAAATGGAATGAACCATGAATTATAGGCTCGAGATGAAGGTTTCTCCACCGGCAAAGAAGCATTGGATGTAGCCCGACGAAACAACGCCCTGGACCCCACCTGCATTTGCCTTTCCTCTTGGGATTTGGGCCTAGCCAATTACAAGCGTCTAGTCCGTCATTCATAATCCAGCCGTCGTCCATTAGAGAATATCCGCGTCCATAATCCAAAGACCTATTCCATTTTCCATATAACAGTATTAGCACCTAATTCAAAAAGATCAAAAAGATAATTCAGTCCACAAGCCGTCTTACGTCAACTTCTCAACCTGTTTCTTGAAGCTGAGTAGGTCTTGTAGGATGCCTAGGAGTCGACTGCGTGTGTTCCCTGAGCCAACTCTACGCAACTGTCAACTCTCTGTACTTTACTCGAAGTTGCTGACACTAGCAACCTGAAACAAAACAATATTAATAATACTCACAAGTGTCAGTTCTTCTTTCTTGTGAGTTGAGCGTAGGTGACGCAGCTGAGATCATGTAGAAGGAAGTCAGATATAACCTGCAAGACACAAGCAAAACCGCAGTTAAGGTAAAGATTAAATTCACCATAGTGTCAGACCTCTTAGATTGATGATTAGAGAGCCCATGGTCGTCTATCTGACTTATTTCTTCCTTCATAGATGATCGTATCGAAAGTGGACACATGATATAATTGAGAGATGAGATGAGATGATACAGCAAGATGGCTGCCTTGCTGTAATGGTGACAATTTTGCACCCCCCCCCCCTCTTTTTCTGAAATTACTTACCACGTGCTGGGTAGCCACCAGTGGCCCGAGCGTGGTCACACTATCTGATTGCACCGACATATCTCACAGATAGAAATTTGTGAACGTGGAGTTTGCTGTCCAGGCACAAGACTGGACAAAGTCATGGAGGGACAAGTTCTTCCATCAAGGCCATGTGTAGCGATGGCACGAATCTCATGGAAAGAAGCAGTATACAGTAGCGGGGAGGCGTCAATGGCCAATTGATAAGACCATTTTATGGTCTTCTTCAACCACGCGTCAAGGGTATTTTTTCGTAATGTCATGCATTGCAGACGGGCGAAAAACGACAGAAATAACAGGCGCCGAGAGCCGCGAACGGAAATCGGTACGAGTAAGATAGTGGCGAATGGCTCGAACAGGGCATAACAAAGAGTCGTCTTCGAGCCCATGTACGTAGGACACAGCTTTAGAGAAGCGGATAGAAAGGTGGCGGACGAATCAAAGCACACAGAACCACACCGATATCCCATTTCGGTAACAGTAGGCGAGTACGTCGCGACTGTAAGGCGAAGGCACGAAAGTAGTGTACAAAGCGTGAATGGAGCCAACTTTCACCCGGATGTAGAGGTCATTTGGGGAGGATTTGAGGAGGAGAGGTCAAGTGCACTATAGTTCCGGCAGAAGGACCAAAAGCTACCTCCAATCCAGGAGAGTTCCAATTATTGGAGGGGCTGTATTCAGGATGTATTCCTCCGCGGTGATGCGGTCTGGCCGCGGTTTTGGCGGTGATTCGGTTTCGGGAAAAAGCTTCCGCGGAGAAAAATTAGTCCCTAGATAAAATGGTCGGATGGGATCGAGTGAGGTATCAAAGTGAAGCTTATGTGAAGGGGCATCTAATGGGCTGGGTGTGGGGTTGAACTATCGGCCTTCTGCGCATGCGCGGTGGCCGAAGGGTATGAAAATAGCCGTTTTGGAGCTAGGGGAGTCCCTAATGGCCCAATGGGGTCGAGTGAGGTATCAAAGTGAAGCCTATGTGAAGGGGCATCTAATGGGCTGGGTGTGGGGTTGAAATATCGGCCTTCTGCGCATGCGCGGTGGCCGAAGGGTATGAAAATAGCCGTTTTGGAGCTAGGGGAGCCCCTAATGGCCCAATGGGGTCGAGTGAGGTATCAAAGTGAAGCCTATGTGAGGGGGCATCTGATGGGCTGGGTGTGGGGTTGAAATATCGGCCTTCTGCGCATGCGCGGTGGCCGAAGGGTATGAAAATAGCCGTTTTGGAGCTAGGGGAGCCCCTAATTGTCCGATGGGGTCGAGTGAGGTATCAAAGTGAAGCTTATGGGAAGGGGCATCTGATGGGCTGGGTGTGGGGTTGAAATATCGGCCTTCTGCGCATGCGCGGTGGCCGAAGGGTATGAAAATAGCCTTTTTGGAGCTAGGGGAGCCCCTAATGGTCCAATGGGGTCGAGTGAGGTATCAATGTGAAGCATTCATGAAGGGGCATCTAATGGACTGGGTGTGGGGTTGAAATATCGGCATTCTGCGCATGCGCGGTGGCCCAAGGGTATGAAAATAGCCGTGTTGGAGCTAGGGGAGCCCCTAATGGTCCAATGGGGTCGAGTGAGGTATCAAAGTGAAGCCTAGGTGAAGGGGTATTTTATGGCTGGGTGGGTGCATGTAAAATTTTTCCTGAAAAAAAACAAACCGGAAAACGGACTTTATCGAAAAATCCGGGAAAATGCCTATATGGGGTATGGGGGTATATAGGTCGCCGGGCTTAACGGGGCTCGCCTGTCAATAGAGTTATCTCCCCCTAGTTCCAGGGTGGGTGTATGTAAAAATTTTCCTGAAAAAATACGGAACACGGACTTTATTCTAAATCACGGGAAAATGCCTATATGGGGTATGGGAGGTATAGGACCATCCTGGGAAACCTACTTCTATACATTTGCGGTAGGGTTGTGGGGTCTCGTTTTACTCGTCTCGTCCTTTAGAACATGATAGGAAGTGTCCCCGTGCGAATCGGTGAAATTTTTGAAAAAGTACGATATAGCCCCATATAGACATATATATATAAATATATATTCCCATACTGGAGTATAGGTTCAATGTTTATCCTACTGGGAAACCTACTTCTCGACATTTGCGGTAGGGTTGTGGGGTCTCGTTTTTCACGTCTCGTCATGTAGAACATGATAGGAAGTGTTGTGGAGCGAATCGGTGAATTTTTTGAAAAAAGTCACCAAGGCCTGGGTAGGCCCATAGGCCTATACTGCATGGCTATGGGTGTATAGGGCCATACGGGGTGGCCGTGTTGGAGTCTAGGTGGGCCCCTAATGATCCTATGATGTCGTATGAGGTCTTATTTTGAAGCTCTCGTGGAGGAGCACTTGACTACACTAATGGTTGGTCCGTGTTCAATAGTCTGCGCATGCGCAGCCTGGCCGTAGTAGAGAAACCAGGCATTTTTGGGGGTATGTGGGTGTGTGTTTGGGTTAGAGATGGGCTATTCACGGTTCGAATGGGTCGTGTGAGGTATCAATGTGAAGCTTGTGTGGGGTAGAGTCAGAATGGCGTGTTTTTAAATGCAAGTCGCGTCAATCTGCGCATGCGCAGTCTGGCCGTAGTAGAGAAATCAGGCATTTTGGGGGTATGTGGGTGTGTGTTTGGGGTAGAGATGGACCGCTATGGATCCGAATAGGTCGTGGAAGGTGTCAAAGTGAAGCTTGTGTGGGTTAGAGTCAGAATGGTGTGTTTTTACGTGCAAGTCGCGTTAATCTGCGCATGCGCAGTTGGTTGTAGTAAGTAAAGTGACCATTTTGGGGCAGTACATGAAGGTATTTGGGGTCGACATGGACTATTCACGCTTCGAATGCGTCCTGGAAGGTGTCAGCTTGTAGTTCTCAGGGTGTAGACCCTGATTTGAGGGATGTTCCCGTCACCTGTGACGTCATCGGTGACGTCATCAGTACGAGTAGTAAGTAAAGTGGGTATTTTGGGGCAGTGAAAGGAAGGTATTTGATGTAGAGATGGGCCATCCTTGGTCCGAATGCGTCCTGGGAGGTATCATTTTGTAGGTCTCAGGGTGTAGACCCCGATTTGGGGGCTGTTCACAGCATCTGTGACGTCATCAGTACGAGTAGTAGCGAAAGTGAGCATTTTGGGGCAGTGAAGGAAGGTATTTGGGTAGAGATGGACCATCCTGGGTCCGAATGCGTCGTGTGGGGTGTCATCTTGTAGTTTTCGGCGTGCAGACCCCGATTTGAGGCATGTTCGCGTCATATGTGACGCCATCGGTGACGTCATCAGTAGGAGTAGTAGCCAAACAGAGCATTTTGGGGCAATGAAAGAAGGTATTTGGTGTAGAGATGGACCATCCTTGGTCAGAATGCGTCCTGTGGGGTGTCATCTTGTAGCCTTCGGGGTGGATATCACGATTTGGGGGAAGTCCACAGCATCTGTGACGTCATTGGTGACGAAATCAGTACAAGTAGTAGCGAAAGTTAGCATTTTGGGGCAGTGAAGGAAGGTATTTGGTGTAGAGATAGACCATCCATATCTGTCATGCATTATACCAAATCTGTGCTGTATTATACCATATCTGTCCTGAATTATACCATATCAGTGCTGTATTATACCATATCTGTACTGTGTTATACAATATCTGTCTGTATTATACCAAGTCTGTCCTGCATTGTACAATATTTGTCCTCTATTATAC
>JAVTVY010010211.1:0-47961 GCA_036873755.1 Hanleya hanleyi
AATTAATTTAAGGGGAGGAAAACTTTTCTTTTTTTTCAAAGAAAGTACACTTACAATACCAGGGGTAAATATTTCTTCCCACAAGCCAATCAATTGGTAGAGATACCCTTACATTATAATAACTGGGGTTCAGAGCCGAGGGGTTTCGATAGCGCAGCTTCATGTTCTACCTAGCACTGAGGTCAAACTATGGCATGTCTATGTTAAACCTTTCTATTTATGAGTCAGACTACACTATGCCTAGGTCAAACAAATCTGTTTATCATCAAATAATCACTGGTGGTTTCAATCACATTATACTAATTCTTGCTTAAACATCTGCTGTATAAAACCTGGTCAATGGCACTAAAATCACAATTTTTACATTGAACATCTCTTCTGACAGAAACATTGACATCAGAGTAGCATTTCTATGTCGAACATACTTGCTTATTATATGATAATAAGCAACACCTACTTGATACTATCTCAAATTCGTTAAATTCTATTCACTCACTCACTATCTCAAATTCTCATTTGAAATATGCAATTCAATAATATGTCCTGATAAAATTGCTGAAGCTTCTATTTCAATATAGTTCTATAAAACACTGAATTCATAAATACTATATTGCAATGTTCTTTCACTCTATTCACAGACTACAGTCGAGGCAAAAGTCACTGCAGTACACGAGCCAATAACAAGGAAAACAATGACTGGAGAAGAGGTACTTTTGGGTAAATGTAATATATCTGATGACACCTGTACCCTTGAACTGGCTGTCTGGGGTCAAGAAGACCAGGCAAAATTAACACTGAATTCAAGTTATAAGTTCACACGGTTAACAATCAAAGAATATGAAGGCTTAACATTTTTAAGCTTTTCCAAACTTACAGAATTGATACAAATTGAAGATTTAGGAAAAGTTGATTCAACAGAACCTGAGCAGCCAACTTTGAAAACCACAACAGGTGAAATCATGATGGTAGACTGCTCAACAACTTATCACTGTCGTTCTTGCAAAAAAATGCTTCCAAATTTGTCTGACTGTAACAATTTTATTAAATGCCAAAATTGCAGAATGACACAAAAGCCAGAAACTCTACAACCAAACACTACAGTCAAACTTGTTTTGGAAGACAACAACACAAAATATACAATACACCACAATACTGTAGTAGATCTTTTGAAAACATTCAATAAAACCAACCTACTTCAGGATCCAGAAGACTTGGAAGCATTCATTTTCTCATTACATGTTGTCACCATTGAATCAACAATGAATGATATAGTTACAACAGTTTCAAAAAAACCAGCCACCTCAAATCTGCCAAATACTAACACACCTAATAACACTCCTGATACATGATGTATTTTTGCTGACAATAGTGATATGAATATAAACACTGAACAGTGACATGCATTTAACTGTACAAGTTAGCTGATAAGCATCTTTTTCTGTTTTCCTGTTGTATCTTTTTCCTCTTTCCCTGTTGTTTACACTTTCAGTAATTCAATGTATTATTTCATTAAAAAGAGAATACAAAGAATATTACTTAAAATTGTTACCATACACAATTATTGTTTTCATGTATAGGAGAAATACATTACAATGTGTTCACAGTTTGATGATTAAATAGACTTACCTTTCAAGTTAGTTCAATGTTTAAAGAAAGACATTCGTTTTATGTTTCATCTTCAAGTTTGGATTTTCATTATGCTTATATAAGAATGTTTATTAAAAATGTGGCACATTATTAAATTAAGTATAATTATTATTGTATTCAATTATTTTATTTCATGCCAAAACGAATTCTTCAAACAATTCAGATACACTTCGATCATGAAGTGTGCACCTTTAAATAAAGTCTACCAAATATTTCTTGCCACTGAAGACCGAAAAATATTATTTTCTTCACTTTTTTGTCTTATTCCTGAGCATCTGAATGCCGCCAGTGTCGTCACTAGGCTGACGTAATTTGGTACTCCAACCACCAAATAACGCCACACCAAAGTCATGTATAATTCTAAATTACATCAAAATTTAAGGCCTCCAATTTTATCAAAAAGAAAATATCAAGAAACAGATGGAATGTTGATTACCTATTTGGCAATCAGATACAGAAATGACTAGAGCAATATTTTCCCGTCTTCAGTGGCAACAGACATTTCACTTCATTTTTTAAGTAAAACCCTTTAAAATAGAAATGTTTGAAAATTGAGTGAAGTATTCAATTAACAAACTATTTTTGTTTACTCCATAAGACATCATAGTGATTTTCATACTTTCATAATTAAATATACGTATGTGTGTATTTTGTTATACCTTCATACTGTATTGAATTATTTCTTTTTATATACATTAATTTACTGTATATAATAGTAATCATTCTATTCAATATCAATTAATGATATCATTATTTTATGTACATGTATGTACTCATAAAGTGCAAGTATGGTTTTCTTTTACTATAAAGCATACTATAGTTGTTCAGCCAACTCTGAATAATGAAAACAATAAAAATGTCATGATCGTATATATTTAATTACATCAATTTCTCTATCGCATAAATGACATGTTAATTTCATATTATACTTTTATTTAAACCTTTGTATTCAATAAAAAAAACATTTCATTTTCTATATATGTGTTAACTTTCTTCAACAATCAATCAATAATTTATAAGTAGTATCTTATCCTTCTCTGTGATATTATTATTACTAAATCTCAGCAACTGTTCAGTCAATGATGGTCAAACTTCAAACACATATTAGACATGTGAAGATTTAATGAAAATGGAAATTTAGTTGTAATTGGTCACAAGGTTCAGCGGCGATTGTCCACTCAAGGCGCACCCATGGCTCAACTCCAATTTTCCCTAAAAACTATCGATCTCATTTTATGTTTAATTCTGCATATCTGACCAGGCTTGTTTTTCCATAGGAATACAGGAATCCAATTTCCGTCAGCACTCCTGCAAAATAATTTGCATGAAGCCAGTTATTTCATTGCAGAATATTGAGTTAGCTACTGGGACGCCTTTGCCAGCCAGTTATTCTGTTGCAGCATATTGAAATAAGTATTGGGGCTCTTGCCAGCCAATTTTTCTGCTGCTGCATATTGACATACCTAATAGTCACCAGATTCATACAAGGTCTAATATATCTTAATACCTCACAAAGAGGTGGGACCAGGGCAATGATTGACAAGGATCCAATATTTAATACCTCACAAAGAGGTGGGACCAGGGCGCTGATTGACAAGGATCCAATATTTAATGCAGATAAGGGATCAAATATATGCCAAGTGACTATTAGTGACTAAATATAGACATACAAAAGCCTTTCAACCACTAATGTTCCCCAAAACTCATCTCTGTGGAACTACTTTCATGTAGCGTAAAGCTATCCCGTGAGTCGGTTTGCACTTTTGTCTATTTCCCTACAGCATTCTAAAGAGCCTCTGGCTAACGGCAGATCTAAAAAAATAGAACGGATCTACCAATATAGCCCAGGGCTACTGGTTAAAGGTGCCAAGTAGTCATAGATTTTAGGCCATATTTGGTCTAAAATGAAGTTTACATGAACTTTCAAATGTTGACTTTGAACATATCACAATTACATCTTATGAGGTTTTGCGATATGAAATTGAGAATTTTGTAAGCACACGAAGTGTGCCCAATGAAATTCTGATTTCATAAGCAAAACCAAGTAAGATGTAATAGTCCCACCCACCCAACCCAATCTAAATCTGAATTCAGGTGGCTTACATTTAACTAATCTACTGTACTGTATATTGTACATGTATATCCTGAATCTTAATGCATTTTGGATGTTAAGTACCATAATAACCTAAAGATATCGGAATTGTATTCAAAGTAAGGTTCAACTTGTGACGTTACAACAGTACTGTTTGAAATACATGTAGTCTAATCTATCTCTGAAATAGAATTCAATCGTCCAAGGAAAACGTACTCCAGGTTGTGTTGATTGTGCTGGAAAGGACTAATATACCTCCAATATGTGACGGTTGAGGGCAATAACTCACAGCAGCATTTAAACATGACATGATCAAGGGAGTTAACCCCAAAGAACATTTAACCGTCTATATCTTTATAGTGAGTGAGTGAATATGATTTAACGTTGCTTTCAAGTATATTTCAGTCATATCACAACATTAGGTCCTATTCCTTTTGACACCCGGGAACCACACAGGTGCGTTCCTATTCCTTTTCACACCCATGAACCCCACAGGTGCTTCAATTAGTCGCCTCTTTACAACAAGCTGCCTGAGGAGCTGAGGCCTATTCATACCATGACTTGCCATGTGCATAACAACATCTCAGGTCATGACGGGGTCTATATCTTTATATACCAATACAAATGTAACTTAAATATAACATGAACTTTGGTTTATTCAACGGGCTTAATATTATAAATCACAAAATACAATCTTCATATATCACATGTAACGGTATGAATAATTTGTTTGTTCTTAATCTCGCTCTTCTCGAACTGTATAGCACTTGGCTATTTTGGAGAAGGGATACTTAGGAAATTTTCCATTTCCGGTTTACTTTTCAATGGCTTGTATATCATAATTTAATGGAGATTATCACTATTACATCTTACTCGGTTTTCCTTATGATTACTTACAAAATTCTCAATTTAGGCTCTCCAGTCTAGCTCACTAGCTTTTCTGGTATCTCCTTATCGCATCATTGATTCTAATACTTCCCACCATCTCATATCTGCAGATGAAAAGGAACAAAACCATGTTGCGATTCCAAGTTGACGCAACATCGTAAACAAATGTTTTTGTGCAGCTTGCCAAAATGGTGATGCTCCTCGGATAGCCTTCAGAAATTTGTAGCCCTAGTCACATTTTAAAATGTCTTTTAACGGCTCATTCTCTGTCAACATTTGTGCATTTATTGTTCTCTCGCTTCCGGTTCCTTTGCGCAGTGCAATTGAGACTCTACTCTTCACTTGATGTACTTCAGAGTTTAGACTTGAACTGAGAATAGAATATGAATCTATATTCCTTACAAACCTGTTGTCTGCACCCATTAAACAACAATGGATATACCTGGCTAATGATATCTTACTCTGACGTTCATCACTTAGAGTTGGAGCGCGTCATGGCCATATTCGATTTTTGAATCAGACCAGAAATCATATCTTGCACAGATGAACAAGGGAAACCTTTGTACCAAATCTGAGAAAGATTCATGCTGTACTGCCTGAGAAATCACAATAACAAAGTTTCATATGGAAGTCGAAGATGACCGCCTGGTGGCCATATTGGATTTTCGAATCAGACCAAAACAGGTATCTTGCACAACTAGACCTCAAGGGAAACTTGTGTACCAAATTTGAGAAAAATCCATGCAGTAGTTCCTCAGAAATCGTGATAACAAACTTTCATCAGGAAATTTTCATGAGAAAATTCAAGATGGCTGCCTGATGGCCATATTGGATTTTCCAATCGGACCAGAAAAGGTATCTTTCACAACTACACTCCAAGGGAAACCGTTGTACCAAATTTGAGAAAAATCCATGCAGTAGTTCCTCAGAAATCGTGATAACAAACTTTCATCAGGAAATCGAAGATAACCTTATTGTGGCCCTTTTGGATTTTCGAATCGGACCAGAAAAAATATCTTAGTTACATAACTACACCCCAAGGGGAACCTGTGTACCAAATTTAAGAAACATTCATGCAGTAGTTCCTGAGAAATCATGATGACAACAACTGTTTTACAGACGGATGGACGACAAACAATGGAGAAAAAGTAATTTGAACAGCTACATAAAATTCATTAGTAAGACCATGATTGCCCAGCGATTTCTTGGGTTATATTTAGAAATGGGTACTTCACATAAAAGATGATTCGTCTCTAACACAGTAATAACCTGCGTCAAATTTTGTCCCAGATTTGTCTCACCACTAAATTAAAATATCAGTGAAGTTTGACGATGGAATAAAGAATTCTGTGTATGTGGATGCATAAATCCATTTCTCATAAAGGTATCCATTGTCTAATGCTCTTGAAAAGTTAATGATTACAAATTATCAGTGATTATCATTTCACTTAAAAAGAGGTTCAACACTTCAGAGAATATTTTTCTAACATTCTGCTTTCAAAGGTATAGTCCGTGAGCTACTAGGGCTCACCTTGCATCCCCCCCACTACAGACCGAAACTATGTTTTTTATGTGCTTTAGGACATGTCAAATAAGAAACAATTTGTTAACAGTCGATAAACTGGGACTCACTACCCTTTTAATCACTTTGAAATTACTCCTGTGTTAATAAGTACAATTTTTGTGACAATAGGGGGTAGGGTTACAAGAATAGTCTTATCTTCCATAATTATTATCCAATCTTTATAATGTTGGCCACATATTATTCAGCATTGATTGCTGCATCGAATATTTACAAGATAATATCACTATTTGTTGGGTATGACGTCACACAGGGACCATACATACAAAAGTAGGAGTAGTAGCGAAAGCGGGCGTTTTGGGGTGCGTGAGGGTGTACTTGAGCGATGAGGGACCATTCTTGGATCGAATGCGTCGTGTGAGGTGTCAAAGTAAAGCCCTCGGTATGTAGACCACAACTTGAGGGATCTCCACATGATCTGTGACGTCATTGCTGACGTCATCAGTAGGAGTAGTAGCCAAATTAGGCATCTTGAGGGTTTGAAGGAAGGTTTTTGGGGCAGAGATGGACCATCTGTGGTCTAAATGGACCGTGTGGGGTGTCATCTTGTAACGCTCTGTATGTAGATGACGAATGGTATGGTTTTTGTTGGAAGTCGCATCAGATGGTCTATCTCTACCCCAAAAACCTTCCTTCGCACCCTCAAAATGCCTACTTTGTCTACTACTCCTACTGATGACGTCACCAATGGCATCACCGATCATGTGGAAATCCCTCAAGCCGTGGTCTACATACCGAGGGCTTCGCTTTGACACCTCACACGACGCAATCGAACCAAGAATGGTCCCTCAATCGCCCAAGCACACCCTCACGCACCCCAAAACGCCCGCTTTCGCTACTACTCCTACTTTTGTATGTATGGTCCCTGTGTGACGTCATACCCAACAAATAGTGATATTATCTTGTAAATATTCGATGCAGCAATCAATGCTGAATAATATGTGGCCAACATTATAAAGATTGGATAATAATTATGGAAGATAAGACTATTCTTGTAACCCTACCCCCTATTGTCACAAAATTGTACTTATTAACACAGGAGTAATTTCAAAGTGATTAAAATGGTAGTGAGTCTCAGTTTATCGACTGTTAACAAATTGTTTCTTATTTGACATGTCCTAAAGCACATAAAAAACATAGTTTCGGTCTGTAGTGGGGGGGATGCAAGGTGAACCCTAGTAGCTCACGGACTAGTATTTTAAACGTTTATGTTTTATTTAGATAAAAAGTCAAAATTCCTCCACAACTCCCGTTTACATAACATACCGAACAGAACTTGCCACCGCATTCGTATAGCAGTCTATTAAGAGTATTACAGACGCTGAAATATAGGGGGAAATAAATAATTGTCGCCAACGTTTTTGTGTTCCTTTAATTCTGAAGAAATACACATTTCTATGCTAATGATCAAGCATTTAGACAGAAGCAAGAGCCAGATATAATATGTATAGTAGACTCAAAGCGTGTCAACAAAGACGGATCTGTACTCAAACCATTCCTGCCATCCATTTTCACAAAAACAAATAAGGGCCTAGGCCTTTTTCGACAGAATTGTTTTTACGCATGATACTGCTGTCAAAAATTGAGTTTTATTTAGATTCTTCCGTTTTGTGAATGCACTGATACATACACGACAACTAATTAATAGCATGGTACAATTTCTTGCAAAGGTAAAAACATCCGCGCAAAAACGTTTTAGTATAAACAACAAAAATGGCGTCCACTTGTGAAATACCCGTACGAGGAAAACATTTCTATTGTAGCGCCATCTATACACTCTAGACGCAAGGAAGATAACCCTCACTGGGAATCACATACGCTTGACCGCGTGAAGTTATCTTTCCAGATTCGAAACGTTTATGAACAAGCTCGAATTTGCCCTTTAGTTTCTTCAAAGTAAATTGATATATCTCTAAGCATATTCTGTGACATTAGGTCTGGGTCACGGGTCACAGGTCACGCGTCTTGATTTATTAATAGGCCTCCATGTCCCTTTTAGTTCCTTGACATCCGACATCTTTAATTGTTTCAAAATCGGAACACATCTAAGCTAACAAGTGTGGAACTACCAGAGGTACAGCCTTCCACTTTGCTACGTTATATTGTACAAAAACAGCTATTTCGGAAGTATGCCAACGGTTTGAGCGAGATAACGTACATTCAATAGTTTTGCCGCTATTCTCAAATGTTATTCACCCAAATTTGCAAATTGACGCAATTCTGCTAACGCATTCTCCTTAAAGTTATCATCACTAGACTCGGAGGCCAATCACGCTCAAACTTCACATACACATTAGACACGTCAAAAACTAGTGCACGATGAAAACTTTTTCTTACTTGTTGAATGATTCAACGCCCACCGCCATCTCGAGTTTCGTCAGAAACGTTACACATCTTGTTCTAAACCCTACTCCGTTAGAACCAATAATGCAATGAGCAAGAAATTTGCTACACATAATCAGTGTATCGGGATCTCTGAAAAGTCAATAAGAGAAATTACTTCGTAAAACAAAATGGCTACCAGAACCCAATCACAATGACCAGATTTTCAAGTAACTGATTTGAATGGGAAAAGTAACGAAATATATATTATATGGTATGGCAATAATAAATATGCGACACATGTCTAATATATATGTGAAGCTTGACCATGATCGACCAAACGGTTGACCTTGCGGCACAATGCACAGAGGATAGTATAGTAACAGTATATTAACTCAAATTTAGTAGTATAGAAACGCATTTCGAGCCCTATTGACCTTGTGGTGCAATGCACAGAGGATAGTATAGTAACAGTATATTGACTCACATTTAGTAGTATAAAAACGTATTTCGATTTATATTGACCTTCCGGCGCAATGCACAGAGAATAGTATCGTAACAGTATACTGACTCACATTTAGTAGTATAAAAACGCATTTAGAGCCCTATTCACCTTGCGGCGCAATGCACAGAGGATAGTATAGCAACAGTATGTTGACTCACATTTAATAATATAAAAACGCATTTCGAACCCTATTGTAAAAACCGCATTTCGAGCCCTATTGACCTTGCGGCGCAATGCGCAGAGGATAGTTTGGCAACAGTATATTGACTCACATGCCGTAATATAAAACCACATTCGGCGACCATCTTGGATTTACTCCGTTTTCAAAAAAAAAAATTCTAAACTCTACTCCTCTGCAACCAATGAAGCAATCAACACGAAACTTGGTACACATAATCGTCTATCATGCATAATTTCGGAAGCCGACCCATAGCTGCTCGCAGCTCTAGTTCTTTTTATTCTTATTCTTCTCATGATTTTGTGTGTGCTAAATCTCAGCAACCATCAGGTCAATCATGCCCAAACTTTACACATATATTAGACATGCGGAGATCTAATGCATATTAAAAATTGGTTGTGATTGGTTGAAGGGTTCAGCGGCCATCTTGGATTTACCCGGTTTTGGAAAAAATCTTCTAAACCTTACTCTTCCGGAACCAATTAAGCAATCAGCACAAAACTTGGTAAACATAATCAATAGATCAGGGTCTTTCAAAACTTTATTAGAGAAGTTGCTCCGTAAAAGAAAATGGCCGCCAGTGGCCAATCAAAATGGTTGAATTTTCAAGTAACGGATTTGGACGTGATAAGTGACGAAATATATGTTATCTGATATGGCGATCATGAATATGCAAAAATGTTGAGCCTAGATTACGTAGTTTGGCCGCCAACTGTTGCAGTTTATTGATTTGTATTGTCCAGGAGCAGCTCTTTCGGAAAAATGCCAACCGTTTCCACCTAGCTTCAATAGTTTCCCCGCAATTCTAAAATCTAACTCTCCCAAATTTGCGAGTTGACGGATTATTCGTCGGTGAAAAGTATGTAGTTTAGATGTAAAAGGCAGCAATGACGTCACTACCAGCACAGAGGCTGATGTAAGAATATCCCGCCTTAAATGCTGAGTTGTTTTGTTACTGGATATTATCATTGTTGGGGTCCCTCAGGGGTATTCCCCCAGAACAGACATGTAAAATTGAAAATGCCATTTCCATGGTATGTTGCAATATTAATTCTAGGGGATTTCCAGCCTGACATGATCACTTCAAACATTTCGCAACTCAAGTTATGACCGTACCGGGCAGTAGAGAGTGAAATGTGGCGAGTATTATGACGAGTAAGAGTATAAACGAACATTCAGGATATTCTCTGTTTTATTCATGCGAGGTACAAGCTGTATGTATGTGTTTCATATATTGTTGAAATGGACTGTAGTTCGTGTCGCATTATCCTAAGGACCACAACAGACTGACTGGATTTGTATGCTGTATCAGGAGATTGAACACACACGTGAGTACTGGATAGCTGCATGTTCTTGTTGAAAAACCGATTATGACATACGCTGTAACTCTGTATAATATTTGGCTATTCTCGGTAACAAACTTCACACAGATTTATTGATTTTTCTGCTGTACTTTTTCTGTGTGAGCAGCGAGAAACTTTCCGGGAATATAAACTGCCTGTAAGCTTTAAGTTATGGTAACACAGCTTAGGCAGCATTACCAGATTACGGACATATTTTTGTGACATTGAAACGCTAACCATGCAGACTATCCAGATCCACATTTAGTAGTATAGAAGGGCATTTCTTGCCCTATTGACCTTGCGGCGCAATGCGCAGAGGATAGTATAGTAACCGTATATTGACTCACATTTAGTAGTATAAAGGCGCATTTCGAGCCCTATTGACCTTGCGGCACAATGCGCAGAGGAGAGGATAGTGACAGTATATTGACTCACATTTAGTAATATAAAAGCGCATTTCGAGCCCTATTGACCTTCCGGCGCAATGCGCAGAGGATAGTATAGTGACAGTATATAGACTCACAATTAGTAGTATAAAGCGCATTTCGAGCCCTATTGACCTTGCGGCATATAGTGACTGTATATTGATTCACATTTAGTAGTATAAAAGCGCATTTCGAGCCCTATGGACCTTACGGCGCAATGCGCATAGGATTGTATATTAACAGTATATTGAATCTCATTTAGTAGTATAAAAGCGCATTTCGAGCCCTATTGGCCTTGCGACGCAATGCGCAGAGGAGAGGATAGTGACAGTATATTGACTCACATTTAGTAATATAAAAGCGCATTTCGAGCCCTATTGACCTTGCGGCGCAATGCGCAGAGGATAGTATAGTGACAGTATATAGACTCACAATTAGTAGTATAAAAGCGCATTTCGAGCCCTATTGACCTTGCGGCATATAGTGACTGTATATTGACTCACATTTAGTAGTATAAAAGCGCATTTCGAGCCCTATGGACCTTACGGCGCAATGCGCATAGGATTGTATATTAACAGTATATTGAATCTCATTTAGTAGCATAAAAGCGCATTCCGAGCCCTACTGACCTTTTGGTGTAATGCGCAGAGGATAGTATAATAACAGTATATTGACTCACATTTAGTAGTATTAAAGCGCATTTCGAGCCCTATTGACCTTGAGGCAATGCACAGAGGATAGCATAGTAACAGTATATTGACTCACATTTAGTAGTATAAAAGCACAGGGTCTCCAAATTCATATTATTTATGCAACTCGTGATTGACTTGAAGCTTATTCCAGTTGACTGACCTTGACCTACTTTTTATAGGTCATTTACTGTTTATTATGATATAACATGAAGAAATAAAGCTAGACTTTCAACTTAATGCTATGTATACATCTGGCGAAGGCCCAGAGGTGTACTGAAGATGACTGACCTTGACCTATTTTATCAAGGTCAAATTATAGTATTTGCCATGTTTTTTGAAGGATTGAAGCTATGGCCTTCAAATTCATATTACTTATGTAACTGGTGATTGACTGGAAGTCCATCCAAGTTGACTGACCTTGACCTATTTTTTCAATGTTTATTATGGTCTAACATAAAGAAATATATCTGGGCTTTCCAATTTAATATTATGTATACATTTGGCGAAGGTCCAGAGGTGTACTGCAGATGACTGACCTTGGCGTATTTATCAAGGTCAAATTAAATATTTGCTTTATTTTATAAAGGATGGAAACTGGGGTCTCCAAATTCATATCACTAATGCAACTGGTGATTGACTAGAAGCCTATTCAAGTTGACTGACCTTGACCTATTTTTTCAAGGTGATATACTGTTTATTATGGTGTGTCATGAAGATATATATCTAGGCTTTCCAAACTAATACTATGTATACATCTGGCAAAGGTCCAGACCTGTACTGAAGATGACTGACCTTGACCTATTTTATCAAGGTCAAATTTTAGTATTTGCTGGGGTCTCCCAAATTTATATTGCTTATGCAACTGTTGAATGACTGGAAGCCTATCCCAGTTGACAGACTTTGACCTATTTTTTCAAGGTCATATACTGTTTATTACGATATAACCTGAAGAATATATCTAGGCTTTCCAAATTAATAATATGTGTACATCTGGTGATGTTCCAAAGGTGTGCTGAAGATGACTGACCTTGACCTGTTTTATCCAGGTCAGATTCTATTCAGTACAATATTTCATGAAAGATTATATCTACATTGCCCAAATTTATACCACTTATGGCTGGACCGGAAATCTATTGAAGAATATCACTGACCTTGACCTATGTTTAAAAGGTCAAATTCTATGTGTTAAGTCTAAGATCTAAGAATCCATGTTCCTGTTGCAATTAAGTTGAAATTTTTTGAAGATGACTGACCTTGATCTATACTTCCAAGATAAAAGTACTTGATTTGATTATAAGCTTTTTAGAATTGTATATTTAGAGCTAAGAATTCGATCATGCTCTACTAGAACCTCAGGCCTTGGTAAAACCTGAACTACAGTCAAACCTACTAGATCAAATTTTTGTTAATCTAGTTCTAACAATACACTGAATATATTATACATTGCATGATTGCTGGGTGTAGACAATAACTGATAGCCGAGGGGTATTGAAGCCCAATGGGCTATTTTCTATATTGCAAGCGTTTATTCTCTTGAACCTCTGATAGGTACAAATTACTAGGCTGCTGAGATGTATTGTGAAGGCTATGGTGTGTTGCACTGAATGCAAAATACTGTCGATTAGCTGAACGGTTTAGCGGCCACATTCCACCAAATTCCTGGAGAGAGAGGGAGAGAATTAAGGTTTAACGTCGCATTCAGCAATATTTCCGCTATATAGCGACGATCAAACAAAATTCTAAGTAATCAATTCAAAAACTCGGTAAACTAATGCGTTAAAACAGGTACAAACATTAAAATTTGTACAACAAACCTATCTCTCTCAAATAATTTAAAATACAATCCTCTTTCACTCTGCTAAAAAGATCTTCCAGCGTAGCTGCTCGATAAAAAGTATCTCTTATAGTCTTAAAATCTATGCAGTCTATGAGAAGATGTTTCACCGTGAGATCTTCATAGCAAGGTATACACCTTGGAATCGGTTCCTGTTTTAGTAAATATCCATGAGTTAATCGTGTGTGACCGATCCTACATCGTCTAATCATGGCCTGGTCGAAACGTTTATGACTGTTCAGGTGAGTATAACCAACCGTTTTTTTAACTCGTGAAGTTTGTTATTATCCATAGTATCCCATAAAGATTGAAACAGATTTCTTACATAAGCGCAGATAGATGGTCTGAAATCGCTGCATGGTATTCCAACAGGGTCCATATGCCTGGACACAAGGCCCTGTGTAAAACTGGTCCCCGGAAGCCACTGCTCGCAGTTCCAATTATTATTATTATTAGGCTTCCAAAAAAATTCAGAAGACAATGTATATCCTCTGTCGCGGCGACACTCAATCGTGAGATATTAAACAAAGGAATTTCAAAGAAACGTTCTTGTACGGGTGGTCGATACCCAAGTACGAATTCATATGTACAACGAGCAAAGAAAAAAAGAAACACGGTATAATAGCACACTTTATCTTTTCGACCTATTCCAAGTAATTTGAATACGGGATAGAAGAGAGGAAGATAGAATATGTAAATGAGTAACGTGATTGTTGAACAAATTTGGCTAATTTGCACGTAACTGCAGAATCGCCCGATTCAAGATTCGCTGAATGACGTTTTATTCAGTCTCAGTTATTCCCCGCAGTTGTTTGAAATCCGCATACTGATATCTCTGACTGCAAGGACTTATTTTCTTGAACCCTGATAGTACAAATTTCTAGGCTACTGACATATCGGGAATACCAGGATATATTGCACTATTTGGATTTATTAATATTTAGGGGATTTCCAGCCTGACAGGATTACTTCATGTAACCTTTTGCAATATTCTGCCAGATTACGCAATAACACTGCACACATCCATATATAATTATTTCACAACATCGGTACCGAGAAATACTCCTTTGTTAAAGAATGCATGATTGCTGTGCATTTACAATGTACATCTGCGTCTTTCGACGAACAAACAAACTACGCATCTCTGACATTGCATTTTCGACAGTTTCGTTGCAGATCTTGAATTTTGTGGAGAAGTTTCCAATTTTGCAAGGGCCTACTTTCTTAAACCCTGATAGATACAGATTGTTATGCTGCGATAGGTGCAATGCGCAGACGATAGTATAGTAACAGTATATTGACTCACATGGAGTAGTATAAAAGATCATCTCAAGCCCTATTGACCTTATAGCGCAACGCGCAGATAGAAAAGTAACAGTATATTGACTCAGATTTAGTAGTATAAAAGCATATTTCGAGCCCTATTGACCTTATGGTGCAACGCACAGAGGATAGAAAAGTAACAGTATATATTCAATCAAAGTTAGTAGTATAAAAGCGCATTTCGAGCCCTATTGACCTTGCGGCGCAATGCACAGAGGATAGTATAGTAACAGTATCTTCACTCACATTTAGTAGTATATAAGCGCATTTCGAGCCCTATTGGCCTTGTAGCGCAATGCGCAGAGGATGATATAATGACTGTATATTGACTCACATTTAGTAGTACCGGTATAAAAGTGCATTTGGAGCACTATTGACCTTGCGGCGCAACGTGCAGAGGATAGAAAAGTAACAGTATATTCACTCACAGTTAGTAGTATAAAAGCGGATTTCGAGCCCCATTGACCTTGCGGTGCAACACGCAGAGGATAGAAAAGTAGCAGTGTATTGACTAAGATTTAGTAGTATAAAAGCGCATTTCGAGCCCTATTGACCTTGCGGCGCAACGTGCAGAGGATAGAAAAGTAACAGTATATTCACTCACAGTTAGTAGTATAAAAGCGCATTTCGAGCCCCATTGACCTTGCGGTGCAACACGCAGAGGATAGAAAAGTAGCAGTATATTGACTAAGATTTAGTAGTGTAAAAGCGCATTTCGAGCCCTATTGACCTTTAGCGCAACGCGCAGAGGATAGAAAAGTAACAGTATCTTCACTCACATTTAGTAGATAAAAAGCGCATTCCGAGCCCTACGGCCTTGTAGCGCAATGCGCAGAGGCTAGTATAGTGACAGTAGATTGACTCACATTTAGTAGTAGAAAAGCGCATTTCGAGCCCTATTGACCTTGCGGCGCAACATGCAGAGGATAGAAAAGTAACAGTATATTCACTCACAGTTAGTAGTATAAAAGCGGATTACAAGCCCTATTGACCTTGCGGTGCAACACGCAGAGGATAAAAAAGTAACAGTATATTCACTCATATTTAGTAGTATAAAAGCGCATTTCGAGCCCTATTGACCTTGCGGCGCAATGCGCAGAAGATAGCATAGTAACAGTATCTGGACTCGCATTTGGTAGTATAAAAGAGCATTTCGAGCCATATTGACCATGTTTCGCAATGCGCAGAGGATAGAATGCTAGCAGTATATTGACTTACATTTAGTAGTCCAGATCGTCTAGCATGCGTAATTTCGGAAGCCGACCCATAGCTGCTCGCAGCTCTAGTTATTTATTGTAACTGTGTTACAAATAATTAATAACTCATACAAAATTTATTAACAGTATCTCATGAATATTTCACAGTGTTACACATTTGTAAAAATAGGAACGGGGAAATGCTCAGGAGGAAATATCTGCCAGGGTAAATGTCATTGCGTTGGAGGGAGAGGTAGAATGTCCTGGATTCATAAATAACAATTACCAACATTCGTTTTCAATAATTTGATTATATATAATTATTGTATAAACATCGTAATATTTCTGTCTATTATAGCCACGTCTCTCTTCGAATATTTTGGCATTCTATTTTTTTCATTCAAGTAAGCAATTAAAATTATTCTATCAATTCAATTCCTTAAATAAATTTATAATGAAAAAGCACCCCGATATTTTGTGGTTTACATGTTAGATCTGGAATACAACATACTTTATCCCAGGTTCGATCTAGAGTAGTAATTCTGATCGAATGTGTTTGATCTTACTTTTTATAATTCACATTTTCGGGACATCGAAAAGTGTGGAACACCTAGGCAGTCTGCTATGCCAGATAAAGAACAAAGGTTCCCGATTCATCAAATGTGCATCGTATTATTCACAACCACAGCAATTCCGGAACATTTGGGTTGCCAGTATTTCATCAAGAATTACCAAGTCACAAAAGAACAGAAAAATGAAAAGAAATAACACTAGGCTGCGCCTATGTATATAATTTCGCATGTCCCTTCTATGCGTCCATAATATTACAGGAGGTGGAGGAGGGAGGAAATTTGGCTTAATGTCACACTCAAGTTTGTTTCACTCAAATGGTGACAGTCAGTTTGGTTGGTGGAGGAAGCCGGAGTACGCGGAGAGAACCACCGCCCTTCGGCAAGTAACTTACAGACTTTCACACTTTCATAATGTTACAGTGACTATATATATGGCTTGCGAAAAAAAAATGATATGAAAAAGGCAAAGTCAGAAGCGAACAAAAGAAGTACATACTTCGTTCGCTTCTAGGCTTTGCCTATTTTATATTAGTCATAAAGTTTTGTGAACTGCGACTGGGAATAATGAGCGAGAACTAAACCGTGGAGATTATCCTTTGTGATTATCAGCAGTTCTGATTGGATGTGCTCCATTTTTGCTTTCAGTTTGTTACGGGTTTGAGCTTTCAGATCTTCGAGTTACTCACTGTGGTTTCGAGATGTCGTCTGTAGGTATTGAGGTTTGGGTGACAGAGCAATCGGTTTTTGTGTTGGAGCTGATGGTAACGGTGTCACAATTTCATTGATATCTCCCGACGATCCTGCACCGGGTGGTTGTATCTTTCTGTTACTTGACAGGAGGCCTGGCAGAGGTGGTGCTGAGGATACATTACTAGTGTCGTGTATATTGCTTCACTTGCAAATGGAGGTTTTGGTCGACTGCACGGCTGCTGCTTGAATCATGAGGGTACTGGGATCAGCCTGTACAAGGGCCACAAGTGTCCAAAACCCTTGTGGATCAGTCTTATCCTTACCAACGCAATCGCGTAGCTCACCATAGAAAATATCCGACTCGTTTTCAGGATGGTCAGTATGGTCTAAGAGTTCAGCTGGAAGAGGTAGGGCTGCTGAGTCAGTGTCAGCTTTCCAAATTTGAAAGTAGAAAGATGGAAAGCTCCAAATTTCTCCCGTATTCTCCCAAATTTGAAAGTAGGGAGATAGAAATGTTCACATCGGTCCCGTATTCGAGCTTTTCATCTCGTATAATTCAAAGTAGAAAGATGGAAATTTCGATACCGCTCCCGTATTCGAGCTTTCCAGAATGAATTGATGACATATAGGAATACGAGAGCGACACTTCGCTAAAGTTAGCCCCATTTCTCCAAAAATGTAAGATATACACGTCTCAGTGAAAGTAACCATTTTCTCCCCGAAAACTCTTGCACCGTACAAGACATGCGGTGCCAACGAGAAAAAAGTCCCCGGTATTCCTATATGTCATAAATTCATTCTGGAAAGCTGGAATACTGGAGTGATGTTCAGCTTTCTATCTTTCTGCTTTCGATTTTGCGCGATGGAGAGCTAGAACACGGGAGCAATGTAGAACTTTTCATTCTTCGACTTTCCATCTTTGAGAGCGACGTAGAGCTTTCTATCTATCTACTTTCAATTTTGCGAGATGGAAAGCTAGCGGGCGGGTGAGATGTCGAGCTTTCAATCTTCCTACTTTCAATTTTGCGAGATTGAAAGCTGAATTGTTAAGTGTTACCCGGACACTGTTGCACTGTACGCTCCTTCCAACAGTCCCCCTTTTTATAGAGCCAGTGGTCTGTGTTAACAAGGGGTTTTAGTTTTGCGAATTCAGTGTTCAACCATGGTGTACAGCAATTACCATGTACATAAATAGTTCCTGTGGAATAATGTGGAATAGTGCGGTGTTGAACAGTTTCACTGCCTCTACTTCCACTTACAGAAAAACTTAGTTTCTCGCTACATTTGTGGAGAATTCGTTCCGGTCATCACCCATAGTTGAAATACATTCTATCTATCATGATCTGACCAATGTACATTGGTACAAGAGCACGTTTCATATCCCCGATTTAGAAAAAGCATCGTTGTTTTACGCCACAGGTATATTGTTTTCCTTCGTTATTTGTTTATCATGATTGTACTTGTTTCAGACGTATCATGATCACTCAGAAGACCTGTACATCCGGTGGTGTTCAGCACAAGTTGTTTTTGTAACAGAACTGTTGTTGTTGTTGCGGTTTCCAAGTCTACATTGGTACGCCGGAATTCATCATTAATGGGTCAGAATAGTTCGTCACCAATTTCGTGAGAAAGTCATTCGCCTATCAACCGATTCTCGTTAGCATCTACAGAGTTCATCTCATATAGTTCACAGTTTTCGACTAGCACGTTTTGTTTGTGATACAACCAAAATGACGCCAATGTCCGACAATGTGTTGAGATGGCGTAAAATCCATCCATTCAGTGTAAAACGATGAATACACATTCGATCAAATTCAGTTGCAAGGACCAACGGCATCTGTGTAGAATGTGAATATAGACATTAACTTCATAGACGAGTATTGAACTGAATTGTATCGTGCAAGATTTCGCAATGAATCACTGTTGTGCTAAAAACTTTAACTTCAAATAAGTAGACTGGAATTATCTGATTTCGACTACTGCTCGGTTCACCCAAAAGGGAATTCCCAGAAATGAATACGCTCATTTCATCCACGACTCTCTCTGTTAATGGACGTAAGTCCTTCAGCTTATTAAATGGGAGTACGAGATCAACTGCTTCGGCTGTTTCCGGATTCAAATCAAATGAAGTGGAAATGCAGCGGAAAATGTTTTTTTCAACAGCATTCTCTCGAGACTTTTCCCACTTTGCATCCTCTTGGATCACGACAGTGTGACGTCCCACTGGAAAGGGGAATTCTAAGTTTCTCTTTGTCAAACAGAGCAGAATCAAAATGGACGTGTGTTTTCCCGCCGTTTTCAATAGTAACGCCTGGTATTCGTTAGTTTGATTGGATAAGCGTGACCACGTGACCTGGATCGACTCGATCGTTGGACAGGCCTGAACTTTTACGCTGTTTGAAAAATCGATATATTTGAAGACTATTTTCCTTAAGTATTTGAAGTTATCAGGACATATCGTCCAATGACAATATTCCATTTCATGGAAAAATTTACTCACTTTTCCAATTTATCTATATTCAGCTGCCTTTTTATCAATTCTGCGAAAACAGAAGTTTTATTTAAAAGTTCACTGTCCTGGCTTATAACATATGTATGGATTTTTTTTAAGTTTCAGGTATGATAACGATTCTGAGGAATAGCGCACACGTTGACGTTGTTGTGGTTGTTGTTGTAAAGAAGGACATTGAAAAAGTATGAATCGGTGACCGGTGTGGAGGCTAAGAATGTCCGGCGGTTACGAGTGCCCGCCTCCTATCTTCCAACCCAGCTAGAACATTTTTCTCCACATTGGAAATAATTGTCCATTCTAGTTGCAAAAGAAAAGGATATGAGAAGGGACACCGATTGCCAGGACATTCTTAGCCATCACACCGGTCCAAGGCAATTCTTCAGGGAACAAAAAGAAAGTGATTCTTGACATTTTTACGAAGTTTGAACCAGAAGTCTGCAGCTGTAGTTTGTTCAGATCGACAGACTGTAGTAGTAACACGTCGTTGTCGGAGCATGGTTTTCGTCTCAATTTTTCCACGACTGTTTTTTGTAACATAGGCAAGTGCTTTTTGCTATTAACTTTGATGCATGAATGGCATTACATTTCATTTTGTTAGCCCACCATCACCAGATGGTGGGCTGTTCAAATCGCTTTTTGTCCGTGGTCCGTCGTCCGTCCGTCCGTCCGTAAACAATTTCTTGTTATCGCGATTTCTCAGGAACTACTGCATGGATCTTTCTCAAATTTGGTACACAGGTTCCCCTTGGGGTCTAGTTGTGCAAGAAACCTTTTTGGTCCGATTCGAAAATCCAATATGGCCGCCAGGCAGCCATCTTGGATTCCCCATGAAACCTTGTTATCGCGATTTCTCAGGAACTACTGCATGGATCTTTCTCAAATTTGGTACACAGGTTCCCCTTGGGGTCTAGTTGTGCAAGAAACCTTTTTGGTCTGATTCGAAAATCCAATATGGCCGCCAGGCAGCCATCTTGGATTCCCCATGAAACCTTGTTATCGCGATTTCTCAGGAACTACTGCATGGATCTTTCTCAAATTTGGTACATAGGTTCCCCTTGGGGTCTAGTTGTGCAGGATACCTTTTCTGGTCCGATTCGAAAATCCAATATGGCCACCAGGCAGCCATCTTGCATTTCCCCCATGAAACCTTGTTATCGCGATTTCTCAGGAACTTCTGCATGGATCTTTCTCAAATTTGGTACACAGGTTCCCCTTGGGGTCTAGTTGTGCAAGAAACCTTTTTTGGTCCGATTCGAAAATCCAATATGGCCACCAAGCAGCCATCTTGGATTTCCCCATGAAACCTTGTTATCGCGATTTCTCAGGAACTACTGCATGGATCTTTCTCAAATTTGGTACACAGGTTCCCCTTGGGGTCTAGTTGTGCAAGATATCTTTTCTGGTCCGATTCGAAAATACAATATGGCCACCAGGCAGCCATCTTGGATTTCCCCATGAAACTTTGTTATCGTCATTTCTCAGAAAATACTGTATGGATCTTTCTCAAATTTGGTGCACAGGTTCACCTTGGGATCTAGTTTTGCAAGATACCTTTTTCGGGCCGAATCGAAAATCCAATATGGCCACAAGGCAACCATCTTGAATTTCTCCATGAAACCTTGTTATCGCGATTTTTCAGGAACTACTGCATGGATCTTTCTAAAATTTGGTACACAGCTTCCCCTTGGGGTCTAGTTGTGCAAGATACCTTTTTCGTTCCGATTCGAAAAAGCAATATGGCCACCAGGCAGCCATATTTGATTTTCCCATGAAACCTTATCGCGATTTCTCAGGAACTACTGCATGGATCTTTCTCAAATTTGGTACACAGGTTCCCCTTGGGATCTAGTTGTGCAAGATACCTTTCCTGGTACGATTTGAAAATCCAGTATAGCCACCAGGCGGCCATCTTAGACTTCCCCATGAAATTTTTTTATCATGATTTCTCGGGAAGTACTGCCTGGATCTTTCTTAAATTTGATACACAGGTTCAATTGTGCAAGATACCTTTTCTGGTCCGATTCGAAAATTCCATCTTGGATTTTCCCATGCAAAGTTGTTATCGTGATTTCTCAGGAAGTACTGCATGGATCTTTCTCAAATTTGGTACACAGGTTCCCCTTATGGTCTAGTTGTGCAAGATACCTTTTTTCGGTCCGAATCGAAAATCCAATATGGCCACAAGGCGGCCATCTTGAATTTCCCCTTGAAACATTGTTACCGTGAATTCTCAGGAAATATTTCGTGGATCTTTCTGAAATTTGGTACACAGGGCCCACATGGGGCCTAGTAGTGCAAGATACCTTTTTTGGTCCGATTCGAAAATCCAAGTTACGCTTCAAATTAATTCAGTATTCTCCAGTTGTGACGTTGCATCACAAGAGTCGGCGGATCAAACGCTGGGGAATATTCTATATATTGACTATAGAGAATATCCATACCTTCACCTTCCATATCAAGGAGTTCAAATAATTCGGAATTAAAATGCATTTCTTCAAATTTTAAATCAGCTTTCTTTAGTCCATGCAGCAGCAAGTGAACTGCTCCACCCTTTCGTCTGCCGGCGGGTCGGCTACATGAAGGGACGTCACTCTTGTGACTCAACGTCACAACTCGACAACTGTAGACTACTGCATGTTTCGATCCAATGGAGATAATCAGGATTCAGGCACTTCCGAAGTTTCAACATTACTGCGCAGACCGGATCCCTTCAGTATTAAGTAGTGTACCATCTTACTATTTTCAGGCATGGTATCTTAAAAGAGATATCTCAAAATAACCGTATAAACAGAACAGAATTAGCACTCGTTCTTAATTATAAAATCTTAAGTATGTTTCATAGCTCATGCCAAAGTGTCAAAGAGATTGGTCTTCGCTTCCAGTACCCAATGATGACACGTGCAAAAAAATAAATAAAAAAAATACTACGAAACAAAGGCGAAGAATCCTCCATACATGTACATTCACTTTCAGACTAACTTTGCTCATTTCTCTTGTATTATAACAACCGACATAAGTACAGTTTCTAGAAATCTTGAAACCCCTGAAACTTAGATTATATCTTGGTGTTTTTCAGTGACCTTTTCCGATCCTTTTCGCTCAGATTCGAAATTCTGTAAACAAAATTACAAATCAATCGTTTGTACTTAGTAACAATGGACAAAAAGATCCTCTAGTCATTAGCTTACAATTATCGGACAATGGTGGGCGCCAAGATCCTTGAGGATCTCTCGTCGAAATTAGCGTCCATTTGGGTATATGGGAGTGGAATTTCGTTGCTTTATTTGGCACTTCGCGTCAGCATGTTCATAAAAATCATAGCTCAAGGCGAAAGAGGTTTATCACCATAGTATGTGACTAGCTGGTACCAGCTGGTTGATTGTGTTTCTCTTTCTTTCAGCAGATTTTGAAAGTATATCGTCCAAGTAAATTACACTGCATGTCTAGGTACATTTCTTTGAATACTGAAATTCAGTTTCTTGAACAAATATTATTTTTGAATTACGAGTTCATTTCTCCACGCAAACTTTAGTACTTGTTTACTTCTGCTTTCTCCTTTTAACTTTTTAACGGAGACATTTAATTTATCACTCTCAAGCGCACACCCCTTCTCGTGTGAATATGCGTGAATATTAGAGAAGTGTGGACCCGAAAATGTTGGTAAAATGAAGTATCGCAGTGCGTAAATGCCAATTTATATCATAAAACACAACTGCGATTTCGTTGCTGTAATCTGCGAGCAAAAATGTCCACCGTTGAAGCTAAGGAAATGTAAGACAGATCTTGCGCAGATGAGGTGAGACGGGTGAAATGATTTATGCCTCTAAAATGTGGACACATTTTGGTACATTTTTATCTATGTAGGCATGTATTGTATGCGACACCTCTAAAACTCCGTCACTGTTGCTCTTGCAATGTGGATATCCTTAAGGGATAATTGTATTAGAATTAAGTTTAATAAATGAGATGGATTTCCAGAGATAGGATCGAGCAAATTTTATCGGTAGTATATGAGTACGAATATGAAAGAAAGAAATAAAATAACGGCGATCACGTCTACAATTCTTTTCGTTCGAGGTGCCTCTTTTATCGAAGTCAACCGCTTCATTCGCTCCGCCATTTCGCTCTCTTCTTCTTTCTCTGCGGTCTTTGCCATCCCACACAAACGCCGCAAGACCGTCTGCCATTTCGAAATATTCATCTCCTCGTGGGTTTCTGGAACGGAATATTCTATGGAATTATTTCCGCACAGATATTTGTAAAATGTTATCACCATACAGGAGTCCAGATTTTCATGCCCGGAAATAATTAGAAATTACTTTGTGGACGAGCTCATTCAGCAATTAATATATGTCTTCTTGAAGGACTGACGATGTCCAGCACGCGGTAATTGTTAGGAGACAATGGGATTATATGCCTGAGATAGATACAAAAGCCTGAACAATCGTACTCTCCAGACATCTATAAACACACAACTGTAGGTCGACAAAGGTGGGATCACAATACATGTACCTTCAATATCAAATGACATTTCTTCTCCATTTTCAGTCTCCTCGTCACCTTCCTCGTCGCTATCCACCGGATATTTGACGTCATTACGTGTCCACCACGTGACCCGGTGTAACTGTGAACGAACAACAATTTGACTAAGAAGATGCTTTTCTGGATACGCATAATATGAGACCCTTTTAAGTTTTTATCAACCCTTACTGTTCAATTCATGACTAATTTGAGGATTCAAATAATCAACAACACTCTAAGAAAAACGTAGTTCACACTAACACTTTCGCCGATTTAGAAGTTTGAACTCCAATTTGGTTTCCTTTGAAATACTGGTTCTGGAGTTTCGAAGTGTAGATAAGTAATAACTACAAGGTCTGAACTACCAAAGACGGTATTTCAATAAGTAATAACTACAAGATCTGAACTACCAAAGACGGTATTTCAATAAGTAATAACTACAAGGTCTGAACTACCAAAGACGGTATTTCAATAAGTAATAACTACAAGGTCTGAACTACCAAAGACGGTATTTCAATAAGTAATAACTACAAGGTCTGAACTACCAAAGACGGTATTTCAATAAATAATAACTACAAGGTCTGAACTACCAAACACGGTATTTCAATAAGTAATAACTACAAGGTCTGAACTACCAAAGACGGTATTTCAATAAGTAATAACTACAAGGTCTGAACTACCAAAGACGGTATTTCAATAAAGAGTATTCTGAACAACTGAACATGGATTTTGGACTACCGAATAAATAGTTTGTACCACTTCAGTTGGAAGGTGGCACAGCTTAGTCTTGAGTTATTAAAAAACATATTTGGCTTCTGTGTATGTAATGAGGGCGATTGATGCACAGTTCTTACAGAATAGATAGCGTATACACATGGCCAGCGAAAGATGAGCGGATTGTGTTCGCTGTAATTTTATCCATTGCTTTTGGGCGTTTATTTGCCGATTTTGAAATTTGAACTAACACAATTAGTATACCGGTAATGCAAAACCATGGCGATGCTGGTTTGTATATTATTTTCGGAACAACGAGCACGGGGAATCTCCACCCATTGGTACCGAATTGAGTATTCACTCAGTTATTGCATTTTGAGATAAAGGAACACAAATCTGTGGTACTATTATTGAAGGCTCTGTCCCCAGGGCGGGTATGGTGGATATTTGATGCACAATGTCACAGAGTATTGTCGAAATTATTCGTTTGTCCGACCTGAAGCAACTTGATGTTTAGTTGCTCCAACCTACTCATACAAATTCAACTGTTCCTCCACGAGTTATACCCACAACATTTTAGCATCTATTCTGTGTTCTGCCCTTGTTGTGAGAGTGGAGACAGGTCAATGGCCTTGTGTCCATAGACCTCTTCGTTCAGAACCTTAATCTTACTGTCACTGCGTACAATGGGACCTTTGTGCGGTTACTCGGGTTATCGAAGATCCAATTTACCACACCAGGGGGTAGATCACCATTTGAAACTCCTCAATCAAGAAACCTGCTGGAATTTGGAGGCACAACTCCAGATCAATTTTTATTCGAAGCCATACAAAATAGATTAAGTAATTCGATACTTCAATTAACCTGTCTTGCTTTTGAACTTCTTGGTGTCATCATATGTGAATGCGTACGAATCTTTGCGGACTTGGTCCAATGATGTTAAAGTGCACGTGACAGGTCTAACTGAAGCATTGAATGGGAACTGTTATAGATTCATTCTTATGGATTCTGCGCCGATTTAATTACCATTTTTATTCCAACCCCAAGATATTCTGTGCACACAAGAAGCATGTAATGTTTAATTGAATATTGCATGATCATGTAATAATCAGTTAACCCTACCGAGCCTGGGAGGCGAAATGCCCCCCCCCCCCTCCCTACCAAACTTTCTACGCTATCTCCGAAACGACAAAAAATGGAGAACTGAAACTCCATGACATTATCGTTTATTATATTGGGGTCAGTTTAAGCCTATTTGAATGACCCCCCCTAGCAGATGATCATGGGACAATTCAAGATGACGACCACGTGGGGTACCAGAAAAGAGTTTTTGTCGTCATATTTCTTCAAAATTTCTGCTTGTCCGCGATGAAAAGTGGACAAAAACTATTCTATTTCACATCACATTAATATTTACTAATTTATCATGCCGGTTTTGAGGAGAAATTGCATAAATTCGAAAAATCTGACCGAGAAATCGACCAAAAATGACGCCACTGTGTCATCGAAGCGGTCGTTGATTTAGGCTAAATGATAATGGCATGCACTGGCCGGTATTAGATGTAGACCCATTGAAATTCTTCCCAAAAACGTACCTGCAGAAGTTAAATATACCGCCATCCGATTAATCACTGTGGGGCGACAACGTACAAGGGAACCAGGAACAAACGTGATAGGAGCCAGAGACAAGGGGGGGGGGATGAAGAAAGAGGGAGGTAGTAGGGACAAGTAGGGAGAATATGGCCAAACGGCCCCTCTTTTGAGTTTTGTTTTCATAATTTCAAGAAAATATACCCATCGCATAGCAGTTAAACTGGGAATCGAGTGAAAGTCATAGGCATATTGCATGTTAATTTCGCGATGTTATAATGGCGTTTTCTTTGAATCCACTTGGATTTTCATGAAATTCTGCACCCAATATGTAGAACTCGTATTTCACTATTGTGAAATGTATCCGATATAGCACAGGAAATCATTTGACTCACATTCTTTGGTATCTCCATCCCAGGACGCAAAGAATGAAAGTACTAGTATATGTAGCTCCGGTGGGGCATTCCTCCACTATGTACGATCAAGGCCCCGGTGCCAAGCCAATCCCCAGATCTAGTTGTTTGAAAAAGTTCTTTTGCAAAAGCTTTAGAGGAAATCATATGATGCGAAATAGAATGATTTGATAGCAAAATTGAAGGAAATGGTGTCCTTCATTTAAGGCGACACGAAATTAAAACCATCAGGGGGTCGATACTGCGGGAACCCCCGCCGATTATTTCATATTATAATTCTGAAAAATAAAATAATGAAATAAATAACCTATTAGCAATTACTACAAAGGAATATATTGTAGGTGAATCGGCATGTGTGTGTGTGTATAAACAATGTACACTGCATGTCATACCTCAGGTAGGTTAGTATCAGATGAGACTGAGAAGCTGTGGATAGGAACAATTTTAACATTTGGTGCCCCAGGGGTGGGAACATTCCGCCTCCCGGGAGTAGTGCATAGGTTGAATAAGTGTGGCATCAGGTAATCTCCCGAAATATATGAGAATTGGTGGTGGGTCGGGCGGTGCTTATTTCAGGAGATATAGCGTGAGGTTGAGAAGCTGTGGACAGGAACAAAGTCCAATACTTTAATAATTTATTTGGATAGCGACAGAGACGAGAACAGAAACAGGAACACGGACATTCTGATTGGTCAGTCGCGACACGCCTCCAGCAAGAGAGGTCACGCACTGATCAACTGTTTCGATTGACCAATCAGAATCGAGAACGAAGCCCGCCATAATCGGGCTGTTCCAAGATGGATGGACCGTCTGGTTGGATTTTGAATCTCCCGGCAAAGGTAAAAAATTGCACAAATTTACTAATTTGACGACGGAAATATATATAAAGTGATACTTGTAGAATATGCTGATGTATTTTGTTTGGCGGTAAACCGTTTATTTCTCGATTCACCCAAAGTCCGTTTCTCACCTTGATGTGGATTTATATAAAGCATGGGGTTATATATAGAGACCCCATAGTTCGACCCTTCACCGTAATACCACCGTCCACACCCCCCAAAACTCTTGTCTTGTGGGCCTGTGGCTGTAAACCAGGAACTGAATGTACTTAAAATGCAAATAGATGCAGAGGTCACACGTTGAGCAAAGGCCAGCCACTATTTCGATCCCCAACAGTGATCTCTCTGGGGCATGACGGTGAACCAATCAATGATGTGCTATCTATGCAAATGAGAATATGGAAATTTGTACCCAAACAGCCACATTATCATTGGTCCAGATGGAAAATTTGCACATAATATATATTGTTGCAAAGACCCAATTATTCAGTTTCGAACAGAGCTGAAAAGCAATAGGTGTCTTCCCCTAAACAGGAGAATATGCACAACAGATTTGAAGTTGATTGACGAAGGCATTTGGAAGTTATCCAACGTAAAATTTTGAACAAAAGGGAAATTTGCATATAAGGGGGTTTGTAGATAAAAAAAAAACAGTTCCCAGTTTCGGACAGCGCTGAAAAGTATAGATGTCTTTCCCTAGGTAGGACCAATATTCCCCACAAATTTGATTGACAAAGACATTCAAAAATTATCAGACGGAAAAGAAAAGTGGGAAAAAGAAAAAGAAGCGGAAGAAACGGAAGAAGACTGAAGAAACTGACAAACACATAAGGGATGCCTACTTAATCGTAACGGATCTGTTGGCTGATCACGCGCCACAGTACCCGTCAATTCATGCTAACTTGTTCAGAGTTCTGGGTACCCGTGCGACTATAAGTGGAAAGTTTATTGCAACTAGAGCTTACTACAAAGGTGAGATGCTACAGATTCGACTTTTTGTAATGCTTTTGGCAAACGGCCTCGGCAAAAAGGAACCCTCCGTTATTTTCCCATCAAATAGAGTTGACGAAGGCTTGACGCCAGAGTCATGATCGTTTGTAAAGATAACAGCTCACCGCGCCGGAGGTATAGTAAATATCAGCATAAGCTTGTTTTTTGTTCGCCAAACTTGACCGTTGTATCTTACCTTGGTGTCTTCCCTGGGTTTCGTCATCAAGCTGATGACGACAATCAGAAGGCCTGATACGACCACCTCAATTCCCCCCACATACAGAAAGTGTATTTTAACCAGGGCGGGTCTGATATCCGCTTCTCCACAGGGAGTTTCCGGATAAACGATGACGAGGATCAGCCGTACGAGCCCCACCAACTGACCGACGAGCATTCCCCAAAAGGCTGCCTTCGAGGTACAGAGAAAGGTAAAAGGTGGAAAAGCACATCACAACATGAAAACTCTAAAATGATTTGTGAACATGAGAGAGACTAGGGAAGGAACTCCCTTTACCCTGCTAAACTTTTCACCGCATTTTCGGAAAGAAGATAACAAGAGGGCCGAAACTTTCTAACTTTTCCGCGAATTTTATTTGCGTCATTTTGATAGAATTTGCATTATCCTACTACGTCCAAGGAATGAAGGGAAAATTCTAAATAATAGCAAAGACGTGCTCCTAGAAAGTCGTATGTTCGATTTTTTTTAACTGTGTTTCACATTTATCCCTAGAAGGGCATATTTATCTGGTCTAAACTAATTATTCTGTATCATATTAATTAGGTTTTGAGAGAAAATATCCCCATAAAAAGGAAAATCGGTAAAACAAATGTTGAAAAATGGCTTTCGACAAGATGACGTCACTGTGACTCAACTTTACTGCTAGACCTTGATCCAGTTATATAATATGGAACGTTTTATCGAGATTAAGTAGTGAGGAGGTGGGTGCGGAGGGCGAAACCCTGCCCCCCCCCCCCCCCAAGGCTGGGACAGACTACAAATTTCCCAGGTAGGGTAGGGTTTTGGGGTCAAATGTCGAGACCCGGTCTTCTCTGTCAGAGCCAGTGAGTGTCAATAGCCCCTGTCTCTCAATGTTCGAGGGCTCCCATTATTCACTCAGAATGCCTTTGCAGATACTGGCGATCTCCGTCTACTCCACTGAGTGAATGGCGATTTATCGTAAAGATTTACCACACACCAACCAGAATATGCATATACCAACGAACCTTCGCAGAAACTCTGTGAGTGGTCGGATTTTCACCAATATAAAACCTGGATTTCTTCGGACAATACTTGGATGGGTGACAGGGTGCTGTAGTAACTGGGCTGATCAGTGCCCAGGATAATAGGAACTGTGAACACTTTCGTGTTCTGGCACATGTAGGCACCGTCGTAATATTAATGAAAAAATGTTCAAAACGACGTTAACTCCTACTCACTCACTCACTCGCACGCCAATAAAAACTGGATTTCTTGTTGAAATCTTCGGACAATACTTGAATGAATGGCCGGGTGCTGTACTAACTGGGCTGATCAGTGTCCAGGATAATAGGAACTGTGAACACTCTCGTGTTCTGGCACATGGAGGCACCGTCGTGATATTACTGAAAAATGTTCAAAACGACGTTAAATCCTACTTACTTACTCACTCGCACGCTAATAAAAACCTGGATTTCTTGTTGAAATGATCGGTCAATACTTGGATGAGAGACGGGGTGCTGCAGCGGCATATGAACTGTGGGCACTCTCGTGTCCTGGTATATGTTGGCATCGTCGTGACATGATTGAGAACTTGAGGGAAAAAATACATAGCTCATGCTTTGTCTTACAGTTTCCCTCCACTTTATCCCTGTCCACAATAGAGGATCTATAGGGGGAAATCCACGCACACACGGTTCAGTTTGAATCTGACCGAACAACTCCTTCGGTTTTGCACATGGGGGGAATCTCCCCATATAAATAGGCAAAACATTCTCTAGATCATTCTTCTTAACGCTATGCCAACAGCGGTATTGTACAGAATTGACAAACATCGATTTTACAATAGGTCATGTTACTTCCGGCGGTGTGCTGCTCGGGCAGGAATACTGTCCTAAAAGATATCTCATGATGCAATGTTGTTTCTATAGAATTCAACTATTTTCATTCATATCTACCTGTTCAGACGTTCGCTTCCACAGAACACCAAATATGAAGGTCATAGCACACGGAGGTCCAACGGCAGACATCATGGACTGCCAATATTGCCAGAGTTCACTCCCCTGAGTGGCCTGCATGATAGGGATCCACAAGATGGCGCATCCTGCCAGCATCACAATCGATAGTCTGTGGGATAGATTAAACAGAAGATACTTCCGTGGATTTTGAAAATTTAGAGATTTTTTTGCCTGGCCGTATGTCTTTAAGATGGAGATTAACATTTCCCTTTTAAACAGAGAATTTCCTTGAATATTTTTATATGATTTTGTACTGTTACAGAATCATAAAAATAAATAAAAACAGGGGGTCACCTTATCCCATTATACCATGGATGCCCGAGACCCTCTGTCTCGGACTAAGACATAGGAAAATGGAAATCATAACGATAAAATTAGATTTTTTGTTATAAAAATGACCATAGATTGGTTTTGTCAAATGTTCAAATGAAACGTAAATCGTCCTGTTTCATCTCCATACAAATTACAAATTAAGGATCAAAATTGGTAAATTTTCTTTCCAATGCACAAGCGTTTGTTTACTTTTCCTTATCTATTTCTACAAAAATGAGACGGTTTTCATGGCAACAAATTTAGCTATATTCAAATGAAATGTTGAATACTGTAGTTGTTCAATACAGACAGTCTTGGTTACATTGGTCGGTGCATTCGCAAAAATATCGAACCTTTGACAGAATAGTGTAGTTGAGATCATATTTTTGTCGACAGTTTTTGAATCTTCGAATGATTACCTGTTTTCTGGAGCTTTGATCGACAGTCTACCTTTATTGGAATATGAATAGTGTGCCATTTATCTATGCAAATTCCTGGGAACGTCAATGCGAACGACTCAATAACTTTCTGAAGGGAAGAGATTGGCTGTCATTCGCAAGTCCAAAACTATCAAATCCGTATCGCTGATCAGCATGTTTAATCATTATGATTTTCGTTGTAAAGCCGTTATCTAGAGAAGGATGTATCTCAGTCAGGTTAGATAGAGCCTGTTCATATGAACACCACGGGAATCTTGAAGTACAGTGGAGATGTACCAAGGACATCATCCAAGTTGCAACGAAAGGTCAATTTCTTAGGATTGTTACATGACCTACAGCCCATGCCCAATGAGGGTTAAAAGCTAGCCTTACATAGTATGATTTTTGTATGGTACGAACAACTCTAAGTAACAGAAGAAAGTCGCCGGAAGCCAGCAGAAACTATGGACCGACGGATTTACATATGCACCATCCATACATATATTGGCACTGATTATTGCTATATAGAAGCTGGTCATTTCTGCTCAGAAAGACCGCTGAGAAATTATGAAATTCTGACGAGTTGCTGAGCTTACTGTACTGTACTGACCAGTTGCTGAGCTTACTGTACTGACCAGTTGCTGAGCTTACTGTACTGACCAGTTGCTGAGCTTACTGTACTGACCAGTCGCTGAGCTTACAGTACTGACCAGTACCTCTGAGAACCTGTACAGTACTGATCAATTTCGGGAAAGAAATGGTTAGTTCTTGAGTGTATTGAGCTGCACAGTTAATGCGTTTACAGTACTGGTATGAAGAAATCCACACAGTACGAAGCAATCCAGTATTAGGGCTATTCTGAACAGTCAAACGGTCAAACCTTCCCTGCGAATGCCTCGACCAAAAATGTCCGAGCCTGGGAGAAATTTATCTGCATTCGCTTAGCATGCGTAACAAAACAAACTTCTTACGTGCCATTCGTAGATCATCCCGGCAATTCCAGAAGCTGCAGCCGTCCCTGCCAGACCGATGAAATATGGACCTCCGACGTTACTGGCGTATATAGACGTCCCTGCCAGACCGATGAAATATGGACCTCCTTTCGTTAATGGCGTATATAGACGTCCCTGCCAGACCGATGAAATATGGACCTCCGACGTTACTGGCGTATATAGACGTCCCTGCCAGACCGATGAAATATGGACCTCCGACGTTACTGGCGTATATAGACGCCCCAATCTGCATGAGTAATAAACCAGGGTTCTTGTTTGAAAATATGGACTTTCAGAGGAGAATATTTAAGCGCTTTGCTACTTTGAAAGTGTCAGCTCCACTGCTCTCTGAACACTTACTTATTACTTTAATCAGCTCAACCATGATCTTTGAGTGATCTTTTGCAAAGCATAGGTGCCCGAAATCCTGTTTTTGTACCTCTTTGTCTGAAAACATTTGGACAATATAGCTATCGCAAAATAATCTATATCTAATATCATAAATCTTTTGTCATAATGAACGAACTATTGTCGATCAGCCGAAATTTTGTTTTGTGGTCATTTTTATGATCTTCGTGAAGATGTTACGAAAAATCGTCCACTTTGTAAGACCAGGTAAGACAGAAAATGCATTGAGTTTGAATCTTTTTTTGCCCGTTTTCAGAAATGAATAGGCGTCAAATCCACCATTTAATATTCAGCCGTATTACAGAAAATAATTTCCACGTCATTAATCAGAAGACTGTTTACGTACGAAAGCTAGCATTAATTCCAGATATTCTTACTAGGTAGGCTCTCATTTGGAAATTGTCCGGTAATGAGTGAGTCAGTCAGTGAGTCCATCCAAAATAAGGAGAACCGCTGAAATTAGAACCTTGGCTTTTTGCATGAACTTACATTAGGTACTGTTACCAGCAGGTTCTGGGCGGACCTACTTTAGATGACATATAAACCTCGATATTAGCAAAAACATGTCCTAATGCCTTCCAAGACCATAAAATGCGCTTTATTAGGTTATTGTCAATGTGACCTGGCCTACTTGGGTCAAGATCAATCTGACCTACTTTCTGATCCAATTTCTGACCTAATTATGTGACCTAGAAACGTCTAAATTGGCCCAAAAAATGCCTCCTACGACCATGGAAATGGGTCTTAGGTCAAGGTACACACTTAAATCATATCAAAACGTACTTCGTAGGTCCTGTGACGTTAGTCACACTGCCATGTGCATAGAGTAAAACAAAAAAAATACTAAAAAAGAACACTAAATGGTTTCCTGCAAGAGAGAAGTGTTCTTCGGTTCAGCTATCAATTGTTCAATAACTTGTTATGTTACCGTTGTTACCTAACCTAACAACAAATAGCTGAAACTGCTCTGTCTCTAACTTGTCTAGATTCTCGCAACATGTTGCTTCATACTGAGGCGAGGCCAAAAAGATCAAGAGGGCACCGTGTAGCTGAAGAAGCGCCAATCTTCGTTTTCCTCACAACTTTATGTCAGGAAACATTTAATATTTCATTACTGTATAAATAATAGTAATAGCCACTGCCACAGTTTGATCGACTGCTTCGAGTTTGTAACCCAGACACAAACTTGGCATTCCGAAACAGAGGGGCGTGCAAACCCTCTCCTCCATGCACTGCCAATTTTGAATGGACCCTATCCTCATTGGGAGGTAGGGGCAGATTTAGCTTGGTAACACTCGTTCTCTGTGACAGCCTGAGTGCGGGATAAAAAAAGGTCAGATAGTTTTAATCTGCGCAATGCACCCTCGAGATACCGTGTTTGTTGGTTGCAGAGACTAATACTATTGCGTTATACTATGCGTCATATGGTAATATTGTATCTCGTTTACGGTGGAATTCCATTTTTACTTGTCTCTGAATTACCAAATGGGATTGTAGCTCCTCAGTTAAATCCTCAGTTCCCCTCGCCATATTTCAGCAGGCATAGTGTTCTATATAATGCATTGACAGCACAGGAATTGTACCTACCGGTATCCATGTCATAGACCTTCCAGCCAGAAAATATCATTTGGCACTGCCTTTGGACGCTCTGAATGTTGCCTACAACACAACAAGCATTATTACGATATCAACGGGTGTGAAGAAATGAATCCATTGCAGTGATGGCCACGACAGCAATGGTAAAAATATCCCGCAGATCCGCGGATGTTCCCGAGAAGTTAAAAAAATGTATCCAACACTGAAAGAAATACTCCGTTGTATTTCACGTGAGTTGACTCCGTTGCCAGATTTAGGGAGTCACTCCGTTTATTTTATAGGAGTACTCCGTTCTAATAAAGGAGTAGTCCGATGCTTTCCGAGAGTGACTCCTTTACTTCCTGTCAGCCTGTCACATACAACGGAGTCACTTCGTTAATCCTTTGTCTTCGAACCACTCGTGGAATTCTATAGGTTAATAGTCACGTGTTCGCAGTTCTGCTCACCTGTTTCAAGTCGACAAGCCGCCATATTCATTGCAGAAGGCATAACTTATCTGGCTGAATAGAGGTAAGTTTTCAGTCTTATCTCCTAAATTTTATCCCATGGTGTGTCTGTTTTCTATCCTCCATTTGGTCGGCTGAATATTCACGTCGTAAACGTATACATGGTACATCTTTGAGGGCGCTCCTCCTCATCAGTATTTACTTGACCTAGTTTTGTTAAATTCATCACGTTAGATTTTAACATTTCTGAATCGCAAGCATAATATATCTGAATTATCTGAACCGTCTTATGTTAAATAGTTTAATTGCGTTGATAGCGCTCTCCATTGTTCACGCTTGATGCATAAAATTATGTCCGTCAATTATGTGGGTCAGTATCGAAGAGTATAGGAGTCAGGCCAGGGTCAAGTTCCGAGTCGACGGCACGAGCGTAACCATGGTAACTGATATATCACCAAGTTTGATCTGCAATTTTGATAACATGACATCTACCGCGCATTCTTAATTTTTTCTGCGGCGCGAGGATAAAAATTTTATTCAATCTTTGCGAAGTCGTACGATCTACTTTGGCAATTGAACACGGTAACTGATAATATTGCTACATTTACATTTGTATTCAATGAAATTAGGATCTAGACAGATCACATCCAATGCTTCAGACAAATATGGTTCCTCCAAATCATCCATACACTATACCGGTTTAGGTGCGACTGAGGGTTCAGTTATTCGACAAGTAACATAATAATTTGTTTTGCCCTGGCAATGGCACCATGCAGGACTCAATGTAGATAATTCAGTAGAATAATAAAACCCTGATTATCCTTGACATTACCATGAGTGCTAGATGTCCCTGAATTTTATCCTTCATATTCGTGGTTCGCCACGTTTTATAGGGCCTTGACATAGCCTATAACATTAACATATATATGAATAGGAGTGTTTCACATTGATGTTGACGTTACTAATGCTAATCAGTTGAACCATGCATTATTATTAATAGGCCTCAAAGACATTCTACGTGTATTTGAAGGTGCTGTAGCCTTGTGAGCTGATATATTGCACAAAGCACGCCAAGCTAAACAATAAAAAACCAATGTTAATATCAGTATGTAGGACTTTTACATCACTCCTGTGTACATGTACGTGTATACGTTTTGTGTAGAAGGAGAGTAGGGGAGTGGGGCGCATTTAAGTATTGTGACCAATCCATTCTCCATTTCAAAACATGGTTCTGCATTCACAGTAGTGAACAACTTGTGAAGAGACATCACACAACATATTATTGCATATTCTTACCATGATCTAGATTTATTGTGACTTACACAGTAACGATATGGTGAGTCAGTTTAACTTTTCTATGTAAATAGTATAACCGGAAATGCAAATCTCAGTTTTCATATTTGTAGTTTTAACTATCTCAAAGGGCAAGGGGTGGGGGGGGGGGGAGGCTGGTCAGATCCCAAGATGCCCAGGCCAGGTAGGTTTGATGTACACAGAATAAAGCGATCCATTATCGGTATATATTATTAAAGCATTAACATACCATTGTGGTGGGAGCACAGAAAGGCGAAATCATATAATCTCACATGATCATATTCTGAAGGATTTGTTTCGATAACATGATACTAATACATACCCAAGCGCCGACCACTCCCACGGTGAGGAAATACAGCACAATAGTGAGCGTGTCTCCCCAGTGAAGGCTATAAACAGTGCGGGGTGCTGAACAGGCGTCCATGACGGCTGTGGTTGGTAATGTTGCTCAACAGGATTAAGAAATGGAACGAACGAGAGGTTAGCCAGTTAGTAAGCTGTGGGATTGAGCTTAGGCGGTGACCACCTAACGACCTCAATCTCGCGGACTACTTTGAGTTGAACTTCCGAAAATCAGGTCTGACCTATTTTTTTAGCAATAAGACTGAATATGCACTATCATGCCTCAACACAAATGATTGTTCTTATGGTGATTTAAGTTTGAAGGCTAATAGCGAGCGGAGCGCGGCCGCGAAGCGGCCGCTTGCGAAGCAAGCTCTATAGGTATTGCGTAGACGTGCATATATGAAACAAAACATAGCAAAATTTAATGAAAACAAAGCAAATAACAACAACAACCGATATCCCTTGAACGAAAAAACGGTGATTTCCGTTTCCGCCACCCATGGAGAAATTGCATGCCGGGACAAATTACTCGTGATGAAGACTTAAAAGAAGAAAACATAGCCTAGCTGGCATGTCATTTTTCGAAAGGATTTCAATTTATTTATAATTTTACACAGATGAAAGTAACTGCAGACTAAAAATGATTCGTTATGTGGCTTTCGTCCTTGTCGAAGATGTCCGATGCAAAACGCAGACCACGTGACCAAGAGTTCGATCAAAAACGTTTCGCACTGAAGGTAGTCCACTGAAGGCGGCACTGAAAACGGTGTACATCTTTCGTCAAATTTAGTTCTATGGGAGGCAAAACCTGCATAAAATTCATATCTATGGAAAGCTTATTTATTGCGTTTTTTAGATCTGAAGTATCGTGTAAATATGATAAGGCATTTGTTAGAAAATAAACATTTACGACGCAGTCGTGGTTGTAAAATGAAGCCATTCATCTTTTCGAAAACATACATCATGGGAGGTAACTCCGCTAGAACCGCTTGATCTCGCCGACGACGCGTGAGGGTCCTACTGTTTACCGTCCAGGCATACGCCCAGTCAAGTCCAGTAGCGTACAACTCGCGTCCACTCATGTTCAGTAGAAAAGAGATAACCGCACAGGCACGCATTCAGTCACCAGTGACGTCCAGTAGCAAATGTCATGTCCAGTGGAGATAACTGAAAATTGTGATTTTGCGATTTAAGTTTAAAATTCGATTTTGAATTAAAACTGAGTTCGTAACCTATTTATTGTGTTATGATCATTCTGACTTGGTTGATAATTTTAATTACGAATTGGAATTTCAGTTTTTTGAATGAAATTTCAGTTTACATTGGATTTGATCAAGATTAAAGTAAAATTATTTTTAAATACTTGAATTTAAATTTGAATATAATTTTAACTCGAAATTAAAATTTAATAGTCGGAAAAAAGTTTGAAGAAAACATTTCATATGGAATGAAGTCCAGAACTAATGTTTTGAGTTCAGCTCAATCAGTTCCTAATCTGAAGCTAGAGTATGTTTCAATTTAAACTTTCAAAGTTTACATTCAAAATTAATAATGAACTTTTCGAAAATTCCTGAAACTTCAGTATGTTTTATAAGCTAGACATCCTCCGATAATACCTAAAAATTTCACACCAGAGATAGGCCTACATATTTTTTTTAAATTTAATCATGGCAATTTATTTGTATTTCCACATTTTAATGACATGGGAACCGTACCCCAGTTGCAGACGAGGGGGAGGGGGAAGCCCTCCCCCCCCCTCTATATATTTTTGCTATCCCTAAGGCCAGAGTGCTGAAAATTACCACACTATATCTGTGGGTCAAGCTCTACTAGAAAATGTGAAAACAAAACAAAGAAACAAAAAAGATGGCCTTCTCCTATATTGTAACTTGTTTCATCAGATTAATATTTTATTTTCTGGAAACCATGAAGAATTTCGATTAACATTATACAAGCGGGGCGCGGCCGCGAAGAGGCCGCTTGCGAAGCAAGCTCTATAGGTATTGTGTAGACATGCGAATATGGGACAAAACATAGGCAAAATTTAATGAAAACCCAGCAAAAACAACAAAAATGCAGAACTAATTTTTGAGTTCGCCTCAATGTAAAATCAGTTCAAAGGTGTCCCTAACCTGAAGCTAGGGAGAGTATGTTCCAATTTAAACCTTCAAAGTTTACATTCAAAATTATAATGAACTTTTCGAAAATTCCTGAAACTTCAGTATGTTTTATAAGCTAGACATCCTCTGATAATACCTAAAAATTTCACACCCGAGATAGGCCTACATATTTTTTAAAATTTATTTAAATGGCAATTTATTTGTATTTCCACATTTTAATGACATGGGAACCGTACCCCAGTTGCAGACGAGGGGGAGGGGGAAGCTCCCCCCCCCCTTCTATATATTTTTGCTATCCCTAAGGCTAGAGTCCTGAAAATTACCACAATATATCTGTGGGCCAAGCTTTACTAGAAAATGTGAAAACAAAACAAAGAAAAAAACAAGGTGGCCACAATGATGACGTCACAGTGACGTCATTTTCAAATCATATTTTTAGACGATTTTGCGGTCATGTTACCATCCCAATGCCATTCCCCATTATAGACACAAATGAATTTTAAATATCAATACCCAATATGATTAATTATGGTTTTCATGTTTATCTATAATTTTATAGATTATAATCATAGCCATTACAAGGTTGTTTCTGGCATTATAGTATAATAGCTCTCTTCCATTAATATTTTAGCATTCAAAATTATTCATTAAAGTATGTAATTATAATCATTCTATCAATTCCTTAAATTAATTAAAAATGTAAAAAGAACAATATCTCAATGTTGAGAACAGCTACAATATGAAATGATTTAGTCGATTGGCTTTACAGTTGCACATTGAACTATTTTAACATATCTGGTAAATCTATTGGCTGTAAATGTTTGTAGCTATTGTTTCCATTTGGCAGATAAATAGTAGTAGTTTCGTCTTTGTATACAGATCTGTCTATTAATCAAGATATATTCACTTCAGTCTCAACTTTTGAACATGTCCATTACAAGGACATTTAGTTTGGTTAAGTGGAACCTACTTCCCCAAGGTTTTATATATTGTGTGTACAATCAAATTAGAATTGAACAGAATTCCTTCAGTAACAAGACTAATTGTGACAGTATATATGTGACATAGATTTTATGTGTGATAATTAGAGGAACAGGATTATTCTTATTAATAGGACTTTAAAATAAAGCTGCCTTATGACAGAATATAACATCATGGCCACCTGGAACAGTGACAGGAAATCATAGCTAGGACCAGATAGAATTTGGACAATTAAATATTTGATCCAATCTAATTAAAATTCAATCCTATCTGCTCTCCAATTTGGATATGTCGCCTACATAGCGACATATACGATTGGGGAGCATTGCTAGGATATAAATCATGTCATATTTATGATCCAGGCTATGTCGACAAATTCTAGACAACACCAATACCACATGGATTTTAATGCTGTAAAGTTCTACAGGAACTGACTTTCAAACAAGCCATCGGTTTTGATGTAAGCATGTGCATGAAATATGTGTTCAGTGTAAAATACTATACAAAACGTGGACTCTATCTGCCCATATCTGTTTCTGTGATGGATATGGGCAGATCAGATCAATGGAACCATAAAAAGTACAATAGTACTTTAGATTTCATCCATTTCAAATATTAGCTCTGTGCAAGTCCCTGTAATTGTGTTAATTTAAAGCTGGTGGAAAACTTGATATGAATAGGCAAAGCCAGAAACGAGAGGAAGAAGTAGGCCTATTTCTCCGCTCGCTTCTAGGCTTTGCCTATTCATATTAATTTATGTTCTTAAAGCACGTGTAACTGAATGTAGTACGTGGCTTCATCATCACATACACCCTGGTGAAAAAATGTAATTTTAGTTATTGTTAGTTTTTCTGGGTATTCTTGCATTTACCAGATTTACCTCATGTTGTGGCATTTACTCCATCAGTCGTCCTCGATGCTAACCCATTATCATCAGATGAGCTATTTGTTTGAGCTGATCTGTCATTACAGCTCCCAAGTTAGCGTATATAATTCCGCTTAAGCCGGTGCTACGGGCCGTGTGGATACTTCATGGTCTCCACATGGGCAGCTGCAATAAAAGCGAGGCTGAGATACCAAGGCTGCGTTCGAGAATCCACTGTATTTTGGGGTCTGGATATGAGGTGCCGAGGAAAGCTTCCATGAGGAGTCATATGGTCGCTTTTTTAGTCGCTAGACGGCAATTTTTCCCACCTCTTCCATATCGCTGCAATTATACCGTATTTATTAAAAAAGTGTACAATTCCTCTAGAAAGTTAACTAGTTTATGTTGGAATATTTCCAGAACTATATGTCTATTCTCTTTGAAACTCAAAACTGTGGTAATGTGTAACATCCTGAAAATTATGTAAGTTACTATTTTGGGGAAATTATTATTAATTTTCATAAATATGGTTAGTATAGCTGATTGAACAGGTTAATAAGGCTAATATTTGTTGGGTATTATCAATGTTATCATTTCATTTCTCATGCATAAGGATTAACAACGTTCAAGGTACTTTTTATATCTTCATCGAAAACATCATTCTGAGTGATATGCTTCTGATATATAACGGTCACTATTGTCATCACTGTCGGTAGCCATGCTCCAATGGGCACATACAATTAGCAGTAAACCTGATGTTAATGGAATGCAGCACAAATGAGAATATTCATTATGTTAGAAAATAAGTTAAGTCATCATATATCTTTTTATTTATCTCTATTTCTCTGGTATGTCTTCAAAGCTCAGCCACAAATCACATGTGTACCAAATAAATATCTCGTCAAACAGTATGAATATTTGAATAAATACATGTAGACGCCAAAATTTTCAGAAACGCCTTGCTGGGATGACAGGATGACCACAACTTCCAATTTTCTCTTCTCATAGAAAAAAAAACAGTTCGAAAGGGTACTACATGGATTAAGCAATAAAGGGCTAAGGTTGTGCCAGTCCACCCCACGTTACTCTAAAGGATACTAATGTAATATCGGTACTAATGTAATAACGCTACTATCTCTACACACTAATGCAGTATGCTACGCTCATCATACCATGTATCACTGTCAGCACAGTGACAGCACGATGTAATATCGGTACTAATGTAATAACGCTACTATCTCTACACACTAATGCAGTATGCTACGCTTATCATACCATGTATCACTGTCAGCACAGTGACAGCACGATGTAATATCGGTACTAATGTAATAACGCTACTATCTCTACACACTAATGCAGTATGCTACGCTTATCATACCATGTATCACTGTCAGCACAGTGACAGCACGATGTAATATCGGTACTAATGTAATAACGCTACTATCTCTACACACTAATGCAGTATGCTACGCTTATCATACCATGTATCACTGTCAGCACAGTGACAGCACGATGTAATATCGGTACTAATGTAATAACGCTACTATCTCTACACACTAATGCAGTATGCTACGCTTATCATACCATGTATCACTGTCAGCACAGTGACAGCACGATGTAATATCGGTACTAATGTAATAACGCTACTATCTCTACACACTAATGCAGTATGCTACGCTTATCATACCATGTATCACTGTCAGCACAGTGACAGCACGATGTAATATCGGTACTAATGTAATAACGCTACTATCTCTACACACTAATGCAGTATGCTACGCTTATCATACCATGTATCACTGTCAGCAAACTACGATCATAGCCTACGCGATATCAAGTGCAAAGTTTCTAATTCCGCATATACCAGGACTGCGGTCATTTGAACGCCATGTGATTTACATCAGCATAGTGTTCAACTGAACACCATAGTGTTCAAACACCCACACTCTAAAGGTGGCTGAGACACTTTTTATTCTAGATAACGACTTGAAAATGTAGACTACACATACTGTATTATGGAGTATACCCATCTCTGTGCTCTAGCATTGATCATGCTTACCCCATGTTGAGGCGTTTACTCCATCTCATGCCCTCGATGGTCATCCATTAACAACAGACGGGTTCCTTATTTGAGCTGATCTGTCATCACAGCTCCAAGGCCAGCGTATCTAATTCCGCTTAAGACTGTGCTAGGGGTCGAGTGGTTACTTCAAATTTCCTGAATGAACACTCATAGTAAAAGCGCGGCTGACCTACGAAGGAAACGTCTTAGAATCCTCCGTATTGTTGTGTGAATTTGAGATCCGAGGGAGCTTTCATGCGGAGTCATTTGTTTGCTTTTTAATCATCAGACGTCGTCAATTTTTCAGACCTCTTACATATCTTACCAGTTTACAGATGGAACATTATCCTGTGTTGCTGCTTTCATTGAAAACTGTTGTCCCATTATCTCTTGCAAGAACAAAATCATTTTTTAATTTTCATGGTATGCCTCTTTGGAATTCTTGACAACTATCAATAATTCTTGACGAGGACATTCTTTTGTGGGCGATGGGTGAATACTGAATGTTTGATCTGACGCCTATGCTTTCCAATATTCTGTAACAGTCTATGATCAGCAGCGGAACTCTCGTTTTCCTATCAGCTGTTATGATCATTATCACCACTGAACAGAATGGCTCCTGCTATCCATTTAGCCTGAGTTAGCACTATGAACGTGATTGAGTTTATGGATGCCAAGGCTGAGATACTAAGACTACGTCCGGGAATCCACCGTATTCTCGAATCTGAATGTGAGGTGTCGAAGGAAGCTTTCCTGTAGAGCCATATGGTTGCTTTTAAGTCGCCAAGTTTTCCCACCTCTTGCATATCGCTCCAAAACATGTTGTTTTGATGACTTCCTCCAGCATGATTCAATAAGACTTTTGATGTTAAACATGACCTATCAAGCAAGATAACTTCTGTTATAATTAGTCACGGATTCGCCCTCTATCTTTCAGTAGTGTGGAATATTGAACGAACCTAAAGGCCAGTGAAAATGAATGTATATTATGGGATTACTATGATGATGTCTTAACCCCCAAAACTCTGGTAAGTCATTAATTTAAATTACAGGCGTCTAGTCCGTCATTCATAATTCAGCCTTCGTCCATTAAAGAATATCCGCGTCCATAATCCAAAGACCTATTCCATATAACAGTATTAGTACACATAAACATAGGCTAGTTTCCTAGAAGAGAGAAGCAGTCAACAGTTTTCAAAGATGCTGACAAGACATCATGATGTTCCAAAAATATAAAATTCGCATCGCATCAATAATAATCGTTGTAAAGTCGTCATCTAGAGAATGATGTATCTCTGTCACGCTTTGATTGTAACTGTTCATATGAGCACCTTGACGATCTTGAAGTACATGGGTTCATACGGTCCCTAGCCCCGGGTTGAACAGAATTAGACACGAAATAAGTTACGAAACGTAACGCCATAGATCTTGCTTGCTACGCTCGTATTTTGCTATCAGGATGCGATATGTATCGCCAAATTTGAGAAACTTTGAGTGGGGCGCTTGGTGGAATAGCCCTGTTTTATAAGTTCTGCAACAATGTTTTGTGCCGTTGATTAAAATCGTCACATTTAACACAGGATCTAGCAAATGCTACTAGGCGAGATATGTATACGCCATATGTAGGTCCCACTGGAATATTAGTGTCCAGAAAGGGATAGTTTACGATGTCGAAATTGTAATCATCTCTTTTGTCATAAAGTCGACGACAGAGAATGCCCGCTTCATTTTTATAGAGATATAGATCTAAATATGATGTGCCTGTAGGGCTATCTGTAGTTTTCTTCAAATCCAGTGAAGGTGGATATATAGCCTTAATCCTTAATAGACCAATAAGGCAGTTTTCCATCGATGCATAGTTTGTTATAGCAGTCGTTAACTTTCACGATATTAAATGCAGCCTCAATCTCTCAATCTGACTGATATAGAGGGTACGTATTGCTATGTTATGTTCACACATATTTCCAGTCTGCTAATACTGGGCTAACCCGCATACCCTACCATTCCAGGTGGTAGTATAAAAAACTGGTCACCTCAAGGTGCAAACGTGATGACCATTCTGTTGCTTTAGCATCTGGCCTACCCGACTAACAAAATTTCAACAATACATACAGTTTTTTCTGACAGGGAAATAATTATTTTTAATCTTTCCCAATCCCATTGGCTGCTGCGATTGCATGTGTCCTATCAGAAGCAAAGAAACTATAAGTCTGTCTCCGTGCATTAGACTAGCTAGAATGCATTGACCACCGCCTACCTGCTTATAATGCGACTCATTTGCGCAGTATGATTTGAATATTCAAACTACGAAAGGAACATAATTAGTCACACCCATCATCGTCGCGCCTTTGCATTTCGTCTTGCATGTGTAGGGACTGTACAACAGTCTAGTGGTGTAGGCTGTTTAATGAGTGTCACTGCCGTCTGGCTAGTCTAATCATACACACTTCTAGTGCATTTGCTTCTAGTATTATCCAGACATGACATCGGTATACCTGTCTTATTACCAGACATAACGTTGAACACCATCTCTGGAATAAAACACCTGAACCTGGATGACGAGAACAAATTGGCTATACCTCGCACTATGTGGCTCACCGTATGTTCACCCAGACAAACTCATATAGTTCCCATCTCGTTACATGTGAGAAAACAATTTGCCTAATTTGGATTTTCCATCGATCATACACGTAACAGACTGAACGCTGTGGAATATGTCCCAGATGAGCCTGATGAGCGGTGATCTCTAAGCCGGTTATCTCATTATGTGGGAGACGGTATGCCGATGTCTTGTATGGCCAGGCGGTTTGTGCCATAGAGCGTAGCATGCAAGATTTATTGCGTATGGTGTCTGTTTTCGCTTAACCCAGGTCTAGGGGCCGTATGAACCCATGTACTCCAAAATCGCCATGGCATCCATACGAGCATCCACAAGCACAAGTGTGACTGAGATACATCGTTCTCTATATAGCGACTCTATAACGAAAATGATGTGGATTAAGAATACTGATCAGAGATACGGATTTGATATTTTGGAACCTCACGATGTCTTACAGGCATCATTGAAAACTGTCGACCGCTTCTCTTTTGAAGAACTATGATTGTTTTTTGTTTGTTTTTGGAATTTGGTGCTAATACTGTTATATGGAACATAGAATAGATATTTGGATTATGGACGCGGAAATTCTTTAATGGACGACGGCTGAATATTGAATGACGGACTAGACGCTTGTATTGTAGACGATGTGTGTTCGATGCTCCTCGGTCAATTTTTGATTTCTTACTTTCATCTCGTTGCTGACGTCGGTTGTGGGGAAACCTGGCCAGCATGGATTTCAGTTACAACTATCTCATGAAATCCGCCGTCGTTTTCCAGAATATATTGAATCCCAGTAGCGCTTTGATTGTGACTGTTCATTTGAACTTGATGGAGATGTAAACTAACTTATATCCAAACCGCCCCCACCTTCGGTTCAAGCGAAGGTACGAAAGTTTTTGCTGATGTTTGTCTGTCAGAATGTTCTAATTATAGTGTTTTTGTTATTTATTGGCGACATATATGTACAGGATAAATATATATTTAAGTCAAGTACATACAAACATATTCACCACAGCATGACAGGAATTTCACAGAAAGGCGAATATATGCTAAATCGTTTATCTCGTACTTTCGCCAAATTCACAGAGATTATTTTCGGCTGAACGTATATTTTGTGAAGACAATAAGTACTTTAAGCAGAGACTGACTACCATACACAGGTCACACTGCATTTTATACAGGGGAACATTTCATTTCGCTTTAATACTCTAAATTGGCAAATTGTTCTTTGGCAAATAAAATAAATATAACCGCACTGCGGTGACCTAATGGTTAGAGCGTCGACCTTGTAAGCGGTAGGTACTGGGTTCAATCCGAGGCCGCGTCATACCATGCCAAAAACTTGAAAAATGGAACCTGTTGCTTCCTCGCTAACGCTCAGCATTAAGAGGATAGAAGAAGAACTGCTTCGCTCGGTATAATGTGACTGAGTGGGGTGTGATGTAGGTCTACGGCGTGATATTTCAGTGAGACAGCACCATAAAATGACGGCCTTAGATCTGCTCCGTTACAAGTCCCCTCCCTCCATCCTTCCTTCCCTTTCCCGTCGTGATAGAGCTGAACAAATGTTGAAAGCGATGTTAACCCCTATTCACTCACTCACTCGTTGGCAAATATCGATGCAAAATGATATTAGAAGTTGACTAAATTTGTGAGCGTACTACCATCTCAATTTGATAGAAACAACATACTATACAGCAGAAAATGTGTAAAATGAAGGTGTCATTCATTAGAATGATTCCGAACTCAATGACTCCATTTTTAAATTGGTATATCCATGAAACAGTGATTCATTTCTTCTTTTTATATCTTCATTTCTATCGAAACACCCTCTCAATTCCTTTCCTGAGCTAGTTCATATGAGCAGCTTCTGGCTAATTTCAATTTTGGTTTATTTTATTAGTTAAAACATCACTCCTTTTTCAGTATGTCTGACTGGTTGATTATCTTTGAATTGTTTTTGCAAAACTTATATAAACCCATGGAACCTGTTGTAAACTACCATCCTGACGATGACAGGAATATGTGAATATATGAATATGTCGAAATAATGATCCACAGAATGATTTTCGCTAATATTGTTGGAGTCGCTCTCTCCCTGTGTTGAATTTTATAGCAATATGTGGCAACTAAAGGTTTCAGTCTCCGCCGTGATCTACAGTGCAAGAATATGAATTTTACATAAGTGAGAAGTTTATGGATTATTCAGCTTGCCTTTTACATGTCCATGTTGTTCAAATGAACAACCACAATCACAGCGTGACATGGAAATTCGTTTGGATAAACAATACTGGTCAGTGGTCAGCATTGAAACCCGTTGAAATGTTGTTCCTGTCTTGCTTATTCGAAATTGATGATAACTATGGTATGGAAAAGGTATTTCGTTTATTGACGCGGAAATTCGTTTGTGGACGACGGTT
>JAVTVY010010212.1:0-47777 GCA_036873755.1 Hanleya hanleyi
GAGAATCATGGGTAAATTCAAAATGTAATGTACCAGAAAGGTGATGTTTTCGTCATTTTTCTTCAGAATCTGTGCTTTTCTGCGAGGAAAAGTGGACAAAAACTATTTCGTTTGAAATCAGATTCATTTTTACATATTTAGCATGCAGTGTTTGTGAAGAAATTATACGAATAAGAATTTAGACAAATCGACCCAAAAACGTTTTTTTTGAAAATGGAGAGAGAGTGAGATAATTAAGGTTTAACGTCGCCTTCAACAATATCTCAGCTATATAGCGACGATCAAACAAAATTCAAGTTAAGTATTCAAGTTAATAACTTAATAGTCCAACACATTAAAACATACATACATTAAAACTTATGCAACAAACAGATTTCTCTCAAATAACCTAAGATAGTCCTCTTTCACCGGACTAAAATAATCTTCTATAGTAGCTGCTCGATGAAAAGAATCTCTTACAATCTTAAAATCTATACAATCGATCAGAATATGTTTCACTGTGAGACCTTCGTGACATGGAATACACCTTGCAGTTGGTTGTTTTTTTAGTGAATGTTCGTGAGTTAATCGTGTTATCGCATGATCATGGTTTGAGGGAAACGTTTCCGGACTTCTCAGGTGGGTATATCCTACAGGGTTTTTTTTTGGAACTTATGAAGTTTGTTGTTATCCACAGCATCCGATAAAGATTGAAACAGCTTTCTCACATAACCGCAGGTAGGTGTTCTGAAATCGCTGCATGGGTTTCAACAAAATCAACCTCGTTATCTTGGGCTGCCCTAGCCATTGCATCAGTTTCAGTATTTCCGATAATGCCAACGTGGCTAGGCAGCCAACGAAACAAAACATCAATCTGTTGATGGAATCTAAGGTGATATAATTGTAGAATGTTCAAAATGGTGGGGCGAGTTGAAGCTTCACTCTCAATCCCTTGAAGGGATGACAGTGAATCTGAGAATATGACATATTTTCCTTCTATAGTAGACCCAATACTCTCTTAAGCTTATTATGTTTATCGTCATATGGACTATCTTGCATGGCGATTATTTACTTAAAAATATAGGAAAACATGGGCGTGGCCAGTCCCCCACCACCCGGTCCAAAATAGGCCTATATCACTCACCTGGTCTATACTGTTCGAACTGTGTATATATTGTATCTCTACATCGCGTGGTTATCGAGTACAGACAGAAAAGTACGGCTTTAATAGTAAAGATAATAATAATGTCAATATTAAGAGGTTTCCAGTCAATGATTTGAAACCCTAACATGACTTGTCTCCCACAAAAGAATCTAGTGACACGAAAAAAATAACGCCAACGATTCCCCCAGAGAGAAAAGAAATCGAAGGAATTGAGCCAGCATTTGCTGACGTAGACCAACTATCCACCAAGAACATGTACACCATATTCTTATCCATGTACTTGTACGATATTTTATGTTTAGTGTTTTAGACTTTGAACCTACATCCTTTAATTCCTTTCAAAGAGTAACAAATAATCGCTCACTCAAGTACAGACCCTTGTTTCGTATTATGATTCAACTAATCTGAAGCGTGTATATGGATTGTACATATCACCTCAACAAGTCTTCTCTCCATTGACATGAAATCATAGTGTATCAACTATATAAATATATTACAAGCGTCTAGTCCGTCATTCATAATTCAGCCGTCGTCCATTAAAGAATATCCGCGTCCATAATCCAAAGACCTATTCCATATTCCACATAACAGTATTAGCACCAAATTCAAAACGACAATCATAGTAGGCTAGTTTCCTGCAAGAGAGAAGCGGTCAACAGTTTCCAATGATGCCGACAAGACATCATGATGTCCAAAAATATAAAATCCGTATCGCTGAAATCAGTATTCTTAATCCATAAATAATCGTTGTAAAGTCGTCATCTAGAGAATGATGTATCTCAGTCACGCTTTGATTGTGACTATTCATATGAGCACCATGAGGATCTTGAAGTACATGGGTTCATACGGCCTCTATCCCCGGGTTAAGCGGAATTAGTCACAAGTTACGAAACGTACCGCCATAGATCTTGCACGCTACGTTCGTATTTTGCTATCAGCATGCGATATGTATCGCCAAATTTGAGAAATTTTGAGTGGAGGCGCTTGATGGAATAGCCCGGGGGCCGATTTCATGAAACCTCACTTGAGACAATTTTCACGCTTGAAAGTTCAAGTGCACTTGAAAATGCTTTTCATGAAAGTTCACTTGAACCTGAAATCGCACTTGAGTTCAAGTGTGGTACGACCTCCCTTGAAAACCGCACTTGAAATAAAAACGTACCTGAAATGACCAATACGACGGGAGATGGTGTCGCAAAATAAGATGTTTTCGTCTGCCCATGCATCATAATACACGTAGGGGCATTGTTCTTCATCTCATAGGACCAAACATGGCACAGACATATTTATTTGACACCTCAAATTCTACCGATCGGCTCCGGCGCATCAAGTATTTTGAGCATGCACTTGATTCGGCGGAGGTACTATTTATTGCCAAATCGAACAAAAGAGTTCCAAAAAGGTCACTTCAAACATCACTTGACCAAGTGTGGCCAAAAACGTTTGGTGAAACACAACTTGAGATTTTTTTGAAGTGCACTTCGTCAAGTGCGAACATCGCCCTTGAAAAAGTCAAGTCAAGTGAGGTTTCATGAAATCGGCCCCTGTTTTATAAGTTTCTGCAACAATGTTTTGTGACGTTGATTAAAATCTAGCAAATGCTACTAGGCGAGATATGTATACGCCATATGCAGGTACCACTCGAATATAACACAGAAATACACAATTAAGACGATGGATTGCTACTGAATGTTGGGTCTGCATTACTACTTTTGTTTAACCCTGGGATACTATCTGAATGTGGAATAATATACCTATCTATCTGTTTAATTTCATTTTCCTCACTGGAAGAGACGAATGCCTTTATACTAGAGATAGATGGATGTGTTAAAGCTAAGGCTATTGTATAGGGCCTTAAAGCTATGCCGGCACCTCTTCCCACTTCCCTTATATGTGTTGTAATTTAATTTATTGCTAGTAGAGTCCACAATATGCATCTACATGTATCTCTTTGACACTCGACAGTATGGCATAGTAAGTCACACTACTGCATGGCATGTCCCCATATGCCATCTCTGGTTCAGCTAGACGAACGCTTACTGCAATGAACCGGCTAGTGATTGAGACTGTCCATGACAGCTTGTTTATCTATGAAAACAAACACTTCAAGGACAAAACTTTATCTTTCCGCGAAATATGGCAGCAATCTCTCTCATTTTCCCGGATCCTTCCTGGAATGGAGCAGTATGATTCCCCAAAATCTTAATAGGAAACACTCCATACATTGGACGAATTTATGCTGCATGCTTATTGGCCGAAATGAAAAAGTCCTGTCCGGTTATTCAAGCATCCGGTAAAGTTTCGAGGAAGTTGTTGAGTTACATGTATATTGATTACGCCTGGCTATATACTACATGATATATTCGGAATAGTGCGGATTTGTACATCGTTAGAAAAGTAACCATCAATATTTAAACTGACTTTAAAAAACTTTCATGCACTGGAATTAACCAATAATTGAAAGCCATAATAGTGGACTGTAATTTCCCAATTAGCGAGAGGAGTTGAGCACATTTCAAAATCTTCCAACTGAATATGATTAATATTGCCTAATCGCGGTTACAAAGTCAATCTACTTGAAGATATTTGCCGTGGTAAATGTTTGAGGGGTTTGTTTGTCTAACAATGTGTTTAACAATTGGAGTTGTCTTTTCTTGGATCAAGTCGATTCACAATTTTTTTTTAAAGTATAATAAGTTTACTTGCGCGTGAGGTTCACTGTCCTGAGAGAGAGAATGTTACACATGTGTATGATTTATTCAGTTGAAGGACTCCACGTATGTTTCAAAACTACAATGCCCATGCCTATGAAATATCCTTATTTGGGCATTCCTCTATATAGGATTTTCACAAGTCAGTTATATTTTTTCGGAAAGGAACGGATACGCTGCGTTGTCTTTAGGGTGGGAGAGGGTGGTGCTCAATTGGAGATCGTGAGGTGGGTGTGTGGGCGATTTTTTTTTTAAATAGTCATTTAAAAAATAAGGCTCATTCTTTTAAAAGATATTTTTGGAATATCTTTACAACCTGCAGATTTACAGTGAACACATTTATAAATATGAACCCCTTAAGAAATACTCTTTTGACAAATATATATACATAGCTATAAGGCATATATTTAGTTGTATAAAGACGTATTCTAGGGGGTGTGTCAAAGTGTCTGCAGGAGGGCTCAGTAATATTTCAGCTATATAGGGACAATCAAACAAAATACTAAGTATTTCAACAAAAACAAGTCAAGAACACAGCAATCCATAAGTAATCAACACAAAACACCAAAAGACATGCACATACATTAAAACTTATACAATTTTTCTAAAATAACCTCAAATACAGTCTTCTTTAATCCGACTAAAGATCTTCTAAAGTAGCTGATTGATAAAAAGAATCTCTTACTATCTTAAAATCTATAAAGTCGACCAGAATATGTTTCACTGTGAGATCGTCGTGGCATGAAATACGTGACACCTTGGGGCTGGTTCCTTTTTTAGTAAATGTTCGTAAGTTAATCGGGTATGGCCGCCTTGTACATCGCCAGATCATGGCTTGATCGAAACGTTTCTGGCTACTAAGATGAATATATCCTACAGTTTTTTGAAACTCATGAAGTTTGTTATTATCCACAGCATCCCATGAAGATTGAAACAGCTTTGTCACATAAGCACAGATAGGGGGTCTGAAATAGGCTGATGATACATGCATCTCAGTATGTGTGTGGTGGGTGACGGGAGGCATGTTCAATTGAGCAATTACACCGAACGGCTATTAATAATCTGAGTATAAAGAGAGTACTGGATGTATCTGGTATCTCTATCTATATTGATGGAGCACCAACAGAGAGAGTACAAGAAGCAAAAGTACTTGGTGTAACATTTGACACACATCTCACGTTTCAGCCTCACATGACCATATTGTGTAATAAGATCTCGCGAAAACTTTACTTGTTGTATAAATTAAGAGATAATGTTCCTTTAGATATTTTAAAATGCTTTATAACGCAATCATTTTGCCAAATTTTGATTATTGTGACGTCATTTGAGGTAATGCAGACGCTGGGACAATCAACAGACTGGTAAAATTACAAAAGCGGGCAGCCAGAATTATGCTTAAAACCCCACCTCGAACACCGACCTCGGAACTTTTCCGATTTACGATGGATTTCCGTGAAACAAAGGATTAACTTTCACAAAGCCGTTATCATGTATAAAGTTGACCGTGGATTATCCCCCGATTACATTTTAGGCTTATTTCAGAAGGTTCCCACCAGAACTAGGGCTGGTGGACGTGGCGATTTAGTTTTACCATGCCTGCGTTGTGAAATTTTTCGTAAAAGTTTTCAATTTTCGGGTGCAAAAATTTGGAATTCTTTGCCAGTAGAAATTCGAAACTGTGATAGCATCATAACTTTTAAACGGCAACTATTGAAATCAAATTTTTTAGAGGATATAAGATTTTAGAAACGCATTCAGTTTTTTTACAAATGACAATTGTTCATAAAATATCATATTATGCGTGCAATTTACAATTGTGCGTTTGTGATAGATTTTAGATTGTGTTAATGTATGTAGGTATGCATGTATGTATATGTCCATATTTTTAGCCCACCATCACCAGATGGTGGGCTGTTCAAATCGCTTTTTGTCCGTGGTCCGTCGTCCGTCCGTCGTCCGTCGTCCGTCCGTCCGTTCGTCGTCCGTCCGTAAACAATTTCTTGTTATCGCGATTTCTCGGGAACTACTGCATGGATCTTTCTCAAATTTGGTACACAGGTTCCCCTTGGGGTCTGGTTGTGCAAGAAACCTTTTTTGGTCCGATTCGAAAATCCAAAATGGCCACCAGGCAGCCTTCTTGGATTTCCCCATGAAACCTTGTTATCGCGATTTCTCAGGAACTACTGCATGGATCTTTCTCAATTTGCGTTACCTGGGTTGCGGTCCTAGTTATTACAGAAACCTTTTTGGTCCAATTCGAAAATCCAATATGGCCACCAGGCAGCTTCATCTTGGATTTCCCCATGAACCTTGTTATCGCGATTTCTCAGGAACTACTGCATGGATCTTTCTCAAATTTGGTACACAGGTTCCCCTTGGGGTCTAGTTGTGCAAGAAACCTTTTTTGGTCCGATTCGAAAATCCAATATGGCCACCAGGCAGCCATCTTGGATTTCCCAATGAAACCTTGTTATCGCAATTTCTCGGGAACTACTGCATGGATCTTTCTCAAATTTGGTACACAGGTTCCCCTTGGGGTCTAGTTGTGCAAGATACCTTTTCTGGTCCGATTCGAAAAATCAATATGGCCAGCAGGCAGCCATCTTGGATTTCCCCATGAAACCTTTTTATCGCGATTTCTCAGGAACTGCGGCATGGATCTTTCTCAGATTTAGTACACAAGTTCCGCTTGGGGTCTAGTTGTGCAAGACACCTTTTCTGGTCCGATTCGAGAGCCATGGCTGGGCGGCCCATCTTGGTTTACATGAAACCTTGTTATCGCGATTTCTCAGGAACTACTGCATGGATCTTTCTCAAATTTGGTACACAGGTTCCCCATGGGGTCTAGTTGTGCAAGATACCTTTTCTGGTCCGACTCGAAGATCCAATATGGCCACCAGGCAGCCATCTTGGATTTCCCCATGAAACCTTGTTATCGCGATTTCTCAGGAACTACTGCACGGATCTTTCTCAAATTTGGTACACAGGTTCCCCTTGGGGTCTAGTTGTGCTACATACCTTTTCTGGTCCGAATCGAAAATCCAATATGGCCACCAGGCAGCCATCTTGGATTTCCCCATGAAACTTTGTTATCGTCATTTCTCAGGAACTACCGTATGGATCTTTCTCAAATTTGGTACACAGGTTTCCCTTGGGATCTAGTTTTGCAAGATACCTTTTTCGGTCCGAATCGAAAATCCAATATGGCCACAAGGCAGCCATCTTTAATTTCTCCATGAAACCTTGTTATCGCGATTTCTCAGGAACTACGTACTGCATGGATCTTTCTAAAATTTGGTACACAGGTTCCCCTTGGGGTCTAGTTGTGCAAGATACCTTTTTCGGTCCGATTCGAAAAACCAATATGGCCACCAGCCAGCCATCTTGGATTTCCCTATGAAACCTTGTTATCCCGATTTCTCAGGAACTACTGCATGGATCTTTCTCAAATTTGGTACACAGGTTCCCCATGGGGTCTAGCTGTGCAAGATACCTTTTCTGGTCCGATTCGAAAATCCAATATGGCCACCAGGCAGCCATCTTGGATTTCCCCATGAAACCTTGTTATCGCGATTTCTCAGGAACTACTGCATGGATCTTTCTCAAATTTGGTACACAGGTTCCCCTTGGGGTCTAGTTGTGCTACATACCTTTTTTGGTCCGATTCGAAAATCCAATATGGCCACCAGGCAGCCATCTTGGATTTCCCTTTGAAACCTTGTTATTGCAATTTCTCAGGAACTACTGCATGGATCTTTCTCAAATTTGGTACACAGGTTCCCTTGGGGTCTAGTTGTAAGATACCTTTTCTGGTCTGATTCGAGCATCCATTATGGCCACCAGGCAGCCATCTTGATTTCCCCATGAAACTTTGTTATCGCGATTTCTCAGGAACTACTGCATGGATTTTCTCAAATTTGGTACACAGGTTCCCCTTGGGGTCTAGTTGTGCAAGAAACCTTTTTGTCCACCTGAAATTCAATATGGCCACCAGGCAGCCATCTTGGATTTCCCCATGAAACCTTGTTATCGCGATTTCTCAGGAACTACTGCATGGATCTTTCTCAATTTGGTACACAGGTTCCCCTTGGGGTCTAGTTGTGCAAGATACCTTTTCTGGTCCGATTCGAAAATCCAATATGGCCACCAGGCAGCCATCTTGGATTTCCCATGAAACCTTGTTATCGCGATTTCTCAGGAACTACTGCATGGATCTTTCTCAAATTTGGTACAGAGGTTCCCCTTTGGGTCTAGTTGTGCAGGATACCTTTTCTGGTCCGATTCGAAAATCCAATATGGCCACCAGGCAGCCATCTTGGATTTCCATGAAACTTTGTTATCGCGATTTCTCAGGAACTGCCGCATGGATCTTTCTCAAATGTGGTACACAGGTTCACCTTGGTGTCCAGTTGTGCAAGATACCTTTTTTGGTCCGATTCGAAAATCTAATATGGCCACCAGGCAGCCATCTTGGATTTCCCCATGAAACCTTGTTATCGCGATTTCTCAGGAACTGCTACATGAATCTTTCTCAAATTTGATACACAGGTTCTTCTTGGGGTCTAGTTGTGCAAGAAACCTTTTTTTTGGTTCCCGATTCGAAAATCCAATATGGCCACCAGGCAGCCATCTTGATTTCCTTGAAACCTTGTACAACAATTTCTCAGGAACTACTGCATGGATCTTTCTCAAATTTGGTACACAGGTTCCCCTTGGGGTCTAGTTGTGCAAGATACCTTTTCTGGTCCGATTCGAAAATCCAATATGGCCACCAGGCAGCCATCTTGATTTCCCCATGAAACTTGTTTATCGCGATTTCTCAGGAACTACTGCATGGATCTTTCTCAAATTTGGTACACAGGTTCCCCTTGGGGTCTAGTTGTGCAAGAAACCTTTTTGGTCCGATTCGAAAATCCAATATGGCCACCAGGCAGCCATCTTGATTTCCTGAAACCTTGTTATCGCGATTTCTCAGGAACTACTGCATGGATCTTTCTCAAATTTGGTACACAGGTTCCCCTTGGGGTCTAGTTGTGCAAGATACCTTTTCTGGTCCGATTCGAAAATCCAATATGGCCACCAGGCAGCCATCTTGGATTTCCCCATGAAACCTTGTTATCGCGATTTCTCAGGAACTACTGCATGGATCTTTCTCAAATTTGGTACACAGGTTCCCCTTGGGGTCTAGTTGTGCAAGAAACCTTTTTTGGTCCGATCTGAAAATCCAATATGGCCACCAGGCAGCCATCTTGGATTTCCCCATGAAACCTTGTTATCACGATTTCTCAGGAACTACTGCATGGATCTTTCTCAAATTTGGTACACAGGTTCCCCTTGGGGTCTAGTTGTGCAAGATACCTTTTTTGGTCCGATTCGAAAATCCAATATGGCCACCAGGCAGCCATCTTGGATTTCCCCATGAAACCTTGTTATCGCGATTTCTCAGAACTACTGCATGGATCTTTCTCAAATTTGGTACACAGGTTCCCCTTGGGGTCTAGTTGTGCAAGATACCTTTTTGGTCCGATTCGAAAATCCAATATGGCCACCAGGCAGCCATCTTGGATTTCCCATGAAACCGTGTTATTATCATTTCTCAGGAAGTACTGCATGGATCTTTCTCAAATTTGGTACACAGGTTCCCCTTGGGGCTAGTTGTGCAAGATACCTTTTCTGGTCCGATTCGAAAATCCAATATGGCCACCAGGCAGCCATCTTGGATTTCCCCATGAAACTTTGTTATCGTCATTTCTCAGGAACTACTGTATGGATCTTTCTCAAATTTGGTACACAGGTTTCCCTTGGGATCTAGTTTTGCAAGATACCTTTTTCGGTCCGAATCGAAAATCCAATATGGCCACAAGGCAGCCATCTTCAATTTCTCCATGAAACCTTGTTATCGCGATTTCTCAGGAACTACGTACTGCATGGATCTTTCTAAAATTTGGTACACAGGTTCCCCTTGGGGTCTAGTTGTGCAAGATACCTTTTTCGGTCCGATTCGAAAAACCAATATGGCCACCAGGCAACCATATTGGATTTTCCCATGAAACCTTATCGCGATTTCTCAGGAACTACTGCATGGATCTTTCTCAAATTTGGTACACAGGTTCCCCTTGGGATCTAGTTGTGCAAGATACCTTTCCTGGTACGATTTGAAAATCCAGTATAGCCACCAGGCAGCCATCTTGGATTTCCCCATGAAACTTTATCGTCATTTCTCAGGAACTACTGCATGGATCTTTCTCAATTTTGGTACACAGATTCCCCTTAGGGTCTCGATATGCAAGATGCCTTTTTCGGTCCGAATCGAAAATCCAATATGGTCACCAGGCGGCCATCTTAGACTTCCCCATGATATTTTTTTATCATGATTTCTCAGGAAGTACTGCCTGGATCTTTCTCAAATTTGATACACAGGTTCAATTGTGCAAGATACCTTTTCTGGTCCGATTCGAAAATTCCATCTTGGATTTTCCCATGCAAAGTTGTTATCGTGATTTCTCAGGAAGTACTGCATGGATCTTTCTCAAATTTGGTACACAGGTTCCCCTTATGGTCTAGTTGTGCAAGATACCTTTTTCGGCCCGAATCGAAAATCCAATATGGCCACAAGGCGGCCATCTTGAATTTCCCCTTGAAACAATCATTGTTATCGTGAATTCTCAGGAAATATTTCGTGGAGTGCAAGATACCTTTTTTGGTCCGATTCGGAAATCCAAGTTGCGCTTCAAATTAATTCGGTATTCTCGAGTTGTGACGTTGCATCACAAGAGTCGGCGGATCAAACGGTGGGGCATATTCTATATATTGACTATAGAGAATATCCATACCTTCACCTTCCATATCAAGGAGTTCAAAAATAATTCGGAATTAAAATGTATTTCTTCAAATTTTAAATCAGCTTTCTTTAGTCCATGCAGTAGCAAGTGAACTGCTCCACCCTTTCGTCTGCCGGCGGGTCGGCTACATGAAGGGACGTCACTCTTGTGACTCAACTTCACAACTCGACAACTGTAGACTACTGCATGTCTCGATCCAAGGGAGATAATCAGGATTCAGGCACTTTCGAAGTTTCAACATTACTGCGCAGACCGGATCCCTTCAGTATTAAGTAGTGTACCATCTTACTATTTTCAGGCATGGTATCTTAAAAGAGATATCTCAAAATAGCCGTATAAACAGAACAGAATTAGCACTCGTTCTTAATTATAAAATCTTAAGTATGTTTCATAGCTCATGCCAAAGTGTCAAAGAGATTGGTCTTCGCTTCCAGTACCCAATGATGACACGTGCAAAAAAATAAATAAAAAAAATACTACGAAACAAAGGCGAAGAATCCTCCGTACATGTACATTCACTTTCAGACTAACTTTGCTCATTTCTCTTGTATTATAACAACCGACATAAGTACAGTTTCTAGAAATCTTGAAACTCCTGAAACTTAGAAAGATTATATCTTGGTGTTTTTCAGTGACCTTTTCCGATCCTTTTCGCTCAGATTCGAAATTCTGTAAACAAAATTACAAATCAATCGTTTGTACTTAGTAACAATGGACAAAAAGATCCTCTAGTCATTAGCTTACAATTATCGGACAATGGTGGGCGCCAAGATCCTTCAGGATCTCTCGTTATATATATATTTGTTTTACTAAATTTTACTAACTCTGCCTGGGCCTTAAGGAAGACTAGCTTGTATGCTAATTAAGTTACCCAGAGGAAATAAAGTTATTATTATTATTATTATTATTATTATTATGTGGAAAGCGACTGTTTGAAGGATTATTTGAACGATAATGACAGTTGTCTTCACAGTCGATGCGTGAAAAGTGTGAAAGTATACGGATTCAGTTACCGATGAAGGTAACGTGAAAAACATGAGCAATGTCCTGCGCCTGTTATACATGTCATGTCCTCTACCTGCGCATTCACCAAACGTTTATAGACGATCTCCGAGTTTTGGATAATCCCGATATAAGCGACGCCGTGTTGGAAATATACCCACCCCCGCCACCCACTCCCCACAGATATAAAGGTTCATATGAACCAAATATTAGTAACTATCATCATAAATAAATAACAATTTGCCATCTGTCACACATACATGTACAAGAAAATATTAAGCGGGTTTAAATATCAACAGAACCTCATTTAAAATTAAATGATGGATCATTTTCAAGACCATTCAAACTGAAAACTGCGATCGGACGGAAATAATGGAATGAATAATGGAATGTTTTCACATCACACAAGCGATATTCAGTGAAATTGCAAGTTATGTTCTTATATAGACAATGAGTCGAAGTTTTCAGTATTGGCTACCCGACTAATATGACCCACAAGCGTACACAAAGGTTAGTTTTGGAACCGTGAAATGTTCTTCAGTCTGGATCGTATATGGGGAACGTTTTAATATAGGTTCTTGGAAAAAAACAGTATTCGTTTTAATATAAGTTGTTGGGAAAACACGTGATTGTAATATATTTTTGTTATATAATGAATACCTGTGAATTACGATTTTTAATTGTTAATTCCTTAATTTGAATTGACATTATTCTTACAAAGGAGTATCCTAGGAGATGTTGGAGAATTAGCGAAATTCAGCAGAAATTCCTGCAACGTAAGTTCAAGAAAAATGGTTATACTACACAGGCTTGTGTTCTTACTGCATTCCACAGCATTGGCCAAATGTTTGCTGATTGTGAAACTCAATTGGACCCAGTGGCGTTGCATACGACCGCCATTATGACGTCACCGCCTGATGTGATGGAAGTCGCTCTGCAGACCATGTGCCACTGTTGAGACCCACACTTCGCCCGAATTCAAGATACCGCAAACCGTTCCCGCTAGTGTGCCTAATCTCTTTACTCCGCTGTAGGCAAATTTACACGCTGATCATCGTCAGCAAACACGAGCGATCGATGCAACTATACCCCACATCCAGAGTAACCGCAACCATACCAGCCGAATGATAAGCGACCATGGCATCAAAGACCCAGAAATGCTATTGAAGTTTTACGTTGCTGAATTAAACATACTGGTGATGACGCAGAATACCTGATAAATTGGTCAGGGCGAGCCGCCAAGTACTCTAACTGGGTTCATACAACATACGACCACTACAAATGTTGTATGACTTCCATAGCACATCGAAGATCATTTAAACAGGTTCTGCTCAATCTCAACCTATATTTAGAGCCAGCCTAGTAGTAGTATGAAACGAAATTCCCGCGCAAAAGTGTGGGGGAGAAAACAACGTTGGTGTGGCATGACGTGGCAATGACGTCACATCCGGTCAAAGGTCACATCCGGGTCAAACGTCACTTCCGGTCAACGGCCCAACAAGATTGATCTCCCCTACATAGCAGAGCTATATACGGCTATGGTATAGGCCCATACTGGCGCAGTGGGTAGGTCCATACTGGCCAATTCCTGGTCATTTGCGGTATGAGTTGTAGGATCTTGTTTTCTTTGCCTTACCACGTACAACACGAAGGCAGGGGTCGCAAAGCCAGTGGTTGGAATTTTGTATAAAAGTGACTGTGCGCATGCGCAGTATGCAGAGAGTATGAGAATAGATGTTTTGGGGTCTAGGTGGGCCACTATTGGTCCGATTTGGGTCGAGTGAGGTGTCAATGTGAAGCATACGTGAGGGGGCATCCGAAGGGATGGGTGTGACGTGGAACTGACGTCATTCTGCGCATGCGCAGTAGACAAAGGTGATGGAAATAAACGTTTTGGAGCCGCGATGGACCCTACAGGTCCGATTGAGTCATATGAGGTATCAATGTAAAGCACTCGGGAGGGAGCATCCGACGGGATGGATGAGACGTGTAACTGACGTCATTATGCGCATGCGCAGTAGGCAAGGTATATAGAAATAGACGTTTTGGGGTCGAGCTGGGCCCCTAATGATCCGATTGAGTCGTGTGAGGTATCAGTGTGAAGCACATCTGAGGGAGCATCCGACGGGATGGGTGTAACGTGGAACTGACGCCATTCTGTGCATGCGCAGTAGACAAAGTGTATGAGAAGGGGCGTTTTGGGGCCGATATGGGCCACTATTGGTCTGATTGAGCCGAATGAGGTATCAATGTGAACCAAACGTGAGGGAGCGTCCAACTACAGGGATGTGGGGTGGAACTGACTTCATTCCGCGCATGCGCAGTAGACAAAGTGCAAGGGAAGTGGAGTTTTTGGGGCCGAGGTGGGCCTCTAGTTGTCCGATTGTGCCGTATGAGGTATCAAAGTGAAGCACACGTAAGGGTCCATCCGACTGGACTAATGTATCGTCCGTTTTCTTCATTCCGCGCATGCGCAGTCTGAGGTGTCAAAGTGTAACCCTCGGGGTGTAGACCACGACCTGACGGATGTCCATGTCATCTGTGACGTCATTAGTGACGTCATCAGGAGGAGTAGTAGCCAAAGTGGGCATTTTAGGGGTGTGATGGAAGGTGTTTGGGGAAGAGAAAGACCATCCGTGGTCCAAGTGGACCGTGTGAGGTGTCAAAAGTGTAACTCTCGTGGAATAGACCACGCCTTGAGGGATATCCATGTCATCTGTGACGTCATTGATGACGTCATCAGTAGGAGTAGTAGCCAAAGTGTGCAGTTTGGGGTGTGAAGGAAAGTGTTTGGGGTAGAGATGAACCATCCGTGGTCCGATTGCGTCGTGTGAGGTGTCTCCTTGTAGCAACGCCTGCCAACGCCCAGCTTACTGCTTCAACGCCCTGGTGAATTAGCCCTCCGCTTTTCTAGATATTCCATGGAATTGGAACTGATTCATCGATATGCGATGGCGCTCGTCAACGCCTGTCGTTACGCCTTAACGCCGTAGCATAACGCCTTGACGCCATGATGTAGACCGGTGAGAGAACAACAACAACAAGGATGACAGGTCAATCATTTTATTATCCCCTTCAGTACATCATACCCAAGCTGGGAGAGTCGCGTTGGGTATGTTTACAATAAAAGTAGGCTGTTGTCCAATCAGATGCCGCCATTTCGCGCTGCATCTGTCATATTCGTTCTTGCCCGTTAGATGTATTCTCTGCTGCTCTTGTCCAATCAGAAGTCGCCATTTCAGAAAGTTCCAGCTTCGGCCATGTTCGCTGTGATCCGTTTGTTCTAATCGTCGTCGGGCATGCCAGGATACCGTTGAGGCAACATATCCGCAATTAATTGTTTGTGCATTCTGAGTATCTATCAGTGCATGGGTGAATACATTCATCCGATGGGCTGGTCGGTCAGCTTGGTAAAGAAAAACGTGACATTGGTCACCCTCTCTACGGCCCATTGGGTGTTGGGGCGTTGTTGATGGGCCCATTCCAAGACATCCAATTGGTCCACTTGATCCGGCACGGGCTCTAGCGACGTTCGATCCGTGATGGTAAACGGTTGGTCAAATACTCGGATGTTACCGCTCGGGTAAAAGTATCGGACTTGGTCTGTCTCCTTATGCTGCAGCACATAACCAAACGCCATATTCAGCTTGCAGGCAGTAGTTTGGTCGTTGAAGATGACTTCTACGTACTTGAAGAGCCGCGACAGATCCTCTAACCGGAAATTGTAGATGTTTAGCAGCGCGCGATGACGGTGGAAACATCGCCGGATCATGGACCAATAATCCATGTAGATGTCACTTAATGGATAGGCGTCCAGAAAGAGATCGCTGGGGGCATCCACTGGATCTTCCTGGAAATGCTCGATGTCGTCGGGTGTATGTGGAACCGTATCACTGGGGTCCGGCTGGTTATCTAGGCCCTCCTCGACTGTAGATACAAGCGAACTGGACATGGGCTCGTCGCTCGGCAAGGGTTGGGTGTGTGGTGTCTCCGTACGTTTCATCCCCCTGTGATCCTCCTCAGTGGGACTGACCTTCCTGGGCTCCTCTTCAGTGGAAAGTGGTCGCCCATGCCGTGGTGACGGACCATGAATCAAACGCTGATGCCGTCCTAACTGATTGGGCAGTTTGAAGAGTTGACCACATTCATTACATTGTTCCGTCGCACCCTCGTGGAGTGAGCGTTCTTGGCGCCGTAAAGCGTCCTCCGGATTAAAAATCGTGCGCAGGTTATACAAGTATAGCGTGCGCTGTTGTGGATGAAGGACTCGTGCCGTCGCAAATCTTCTGGACGAGTAAATGGCTTCAGGCAGGTCGGACAAGAGAACATGTCGGCTGTGTATCAGAGAATGATGAACATTCCCCCTATCGCCACTTTTATAAGCCCACAACCCACAAGAACTCTCCTACGTTGTTCTTTCCACCAATCAGCGCATCGCTGTCCTATACAACCTGAGAGCGTTAAGCGCAGATACACTCGGATGCGCACTTGTGACATATAGCCCTATACACCATAGAGATATGTGGCCTGGGAAAGTAACCAATCATTGGCGCTATGGGGGCATATGCCTCATTATGTCCATCATAACCAACATTGGTCAGGATGGCCGAGTGGTCTAAGGCGCCAATCTTAAGTGCTGGTCCACATATGTGAGGACGTGGGTTCGAATCCCACTCCTGACACACACCTTTCGATTTTGTAAAACCACTGTACAAATATAACACTATATATGAATTATTATGATCACGATAATCAGCGTTGGTCAGGATGGCCGAGTGGTCTAAGGCGCCAGTCTCAAGATCTATGAAATTATCTTCCCCATGGTATGGCTATACTGGTCTGCACATGCGGGCGTGGGTTCGAATCCCTCTCCTGACAGGCACCATTTTACTGATCATAATAACCAGCCGTGTGAGGTGAGCAACGCTCATGAGAGAGAGTCTGACTATGGTGGTTGTTATTGGATGTCACAGCATTCTGCACATATGCAGTCGGATAGTAGTAGAGAAAGAGCAGTTTCGGAGCTGCGCTGGTCCGAATGGACCGTGTAAGGTGGGCAACGCTCGTGGGGAAGAGTCAGACTGGCTACCTGCTATTTTGTGTGTGTGTGTGCCGGGGGACCAATTTCCGTCAGAAAACCTTCTCTCATCGCGATAGTATTCTCAAACACATTCAATGCAAGCACAACCAAGAGACATCAACAAAAACAACAAGCATATTGCATATTGTCAATTTTATTATCCCCGATCAGAACATACCCAAGCTCGGGGAGCCGCTATGGGTATGTTTCAATTCTCGTATGCTCTTGCGTGTATACCACAAGCACTGTTGGCTGCTCTTGTCCAATCTTTTCCATCTGTCTCCATGTTTATTCACAGAATATAAATTGAAATACCAAACACCATGGGTTTTTTTCCAATTCCAAGCACCGTAATATTAGGTACAGGTGTTCACAGAGCACGCTTTAACCATCAACATGTAGACCAATTGCAATATGTTACGGTATCTATCAGTGCATGGGTGACGACATTCAACCGATGGGGTGGTAGATCAGTTTAGCCACGGAAAACGTGACATTGGTCACCGTCTCCACCTGCCATGCTTCGTTGAGGCGTTGTTGACAAGCCCATTCTAAGGGGTCCACGGTCTCCAGTCGCGCCAGCATCGTCTCCAGTGAACTCCGATTGATGATGGTGAAGGCTGGTCGTACAGGTGGTTAGTACTGGAATAGAAATACCGGAGTTTCTCTGTCTCTTTATGGCGTAAAATGTAGCCAAAGGCGAGCTTTAACTTGAAGGCCGTGGACTGGTCGTGAAAGATAGCTTCCACGTACTTGGAGAGCTGAGCCAGGTCGATCAGTCGGAAATTGTAGATGTCTAGTAGCGGGCGATGACGGTGGAAACATCGTCGGATCATAGACCAGTAGTGCCGGTGGATGTCACTTAATGGATGGGCGTCCGGTAAGAAATCGCTGGGGACATCCACTGGATCCTCCGTAACACTAGGGTCCGACTGGGTATCCAGGCCCTCCTCGACTGTTGGTATACATGTAGGTGGACTGTGCAAGATCAATGACATTAGTCTCTCTGGGCTCGTCTTCAATGGGACCGGCATTCTCGGACTCCTCTTCAGTGGGGATTGTCGTCCAAGCCGTTGTGACTGGCCATGAATCAAACATTCGTGCTGTCTTAACTGACTCGGTCGTTTAAGGAGTTGACCGCAATCGCTACATTGTTCCATCGCTCCCTCATGGAGTAACCGTGCGTGGCGCCGTAGAGCATCCTTCCGATTAACCCTACCTTGCCTGGGGGGGTTCAGAAAGTGCCCCTCTTACTGAACTTTTCTCTGCTGCTCCGAAATGACAAAACCGAGGAGGCTGAAACTATGTGACATTTAAGCTCATCTTATTGCGGTCATGTTGAGCCTATTTGTGTATACCCACGGGCAGAGGATCATGGGTAAATTCGAAATGGCGGCCATGTGGTATCCGTGAAAGTCGTGTTTTTCAATCTTTTCGCTCCATTTCTTCACATGTTCCTTGCCTAAAAGGCCTTGAAAGTATTTTATTGATGCAAAACTAATTATTCTATATTTTATTTGATTTTTGTCGAGAGAAAAATCGGAAAAATGAAAATTTCGAAAAATCCACCCCAAAAAGATCGAAAAATGGCTTCCGAGAAGATGACGTCACTGTGACGTCATTATGGCGGCCATCTTGGATTTTTTTATATTTCCCGGTAGAGCTTGAACCAAAGATTCTGTGTGGCAAGTTTCAGCGCTCTAGCCTTCGTAGTAGAGAAAATATATAGGGGTCACTTTCCGCCCCCCCCGGGCTGCGATACATCCCAAATCGTCCAGGCCAGATAGGGTTAAATGACCGTGAGCAGGTTTCACAAGTATACTGCAAGACATTGTGAGTGGAGGCCTCGTGGTGTCTTAAATTATTTACACGAGTAAACGGCTTCAGGCACGTCGTACAAGAGAACATGTCTGCTGTCTATCAGGGAATGCTGAAAACTCCGATATACCACCACTTGTATAAGCCCTCACCAACCGCGTTGGGTATGTTTACAATTTCCATAGGCTCTTGTCCAGTCAGAAGCCGCCAGTTCAGAATGTTCAATTCTCGGCCATGTTCGCTCTGATCCGTTTGTCCTGAGTACAGACACCACCACCACCACCACCACCGCCGGGCGTTGACGCCCGTCAACGCCCAGTGGTGGTAGCTTCCGTGGGCTGGAGCTCTTAGAGCTCAGAGCTCGGAAGTGGCATCATCGTACGCATGCGCACGCACCTGTGGTGCCCCCGCACCCTGGTGTACCCTATGTCCTACGGGCTATAGGGTACAGGATGCACCACAGGTGCGTGCGCATGCGTACGATGATTTCACTTCCGAGCTCCTAGTCCTAAGAGCTCCACCCCACGGGAGCTACCACCACCACCACCGGGTGATGGTGGCGGTGGTGGTGTCTGTATTCAGGACAAACGGATCAGAGCGAACATGGCCGAAAATTGAACATTCTGATATGGAGGCTTCTGATTGGACAAGAGCCTACGGGAATTGTAAACATACCCAACGTGGTTGGTGAGGGTTTATAAAAGTGGCGGTATATCGGAATTTTCAGTATTTCCTGATACACAGCCGACATGATCTCTTGTACGACGTGCCTGAAGCCGATTACTCGTTTAAATAATTTAAGACGCCACGAGGCCGTAATCCACAATGCCTTGCAGTATACTTGTGAAACCTGCTCACGAACGGTTACTCCATGAGGACGCGACGAAACAATGTAGCGATTGCGGTCAACTCTTCAAACGACCGAGTCATTTAAGACAGCACGAACGCTTGATTCATGGCCAGTCACCACGGCTTGGGCGACAACCCCCCACTGAAGAAGAGTCCGAGAATGCCTGTCCCACTGAAGACGAGCCCAGAGAGACTAATGTCATTGATGATGTGATCTTGCACAGCCCACCTATACCAACAGTCGAGGAGGACCTGGACACCCAGCCGCACCCTAGTGTTATGGCTCCGAATCATACGCCTGAACACTTTCACGCCATAAAGAGACAGAGAAACTCCGGTATTTCTATTCCAGTACTAACCACCTGTACGACCAGCCCTTCACCATCATCAATCGGAGTTCACCGGAGACGATGCTGGCGCAACTGGAGACCGTGGATCCCTTAGAATGAGCTTGTCAACAACGCCCCAACGAAGCATGGCAGGTGGAGACGGTGACCAATGTCACGTTTTCCGTGGCTAAACTGATCTACCACCCCATCGGTTGAATGTCGTCACCCATGCACTGATAGATACCGTAACATATTGCAATTGGTCTACATGTTGATGGTTAAAGCCTGCTCTGTGAACACCTGTACCTAATATTACGGTGCTTGGAATTGAAAAAAAACATGGTGTTTGGTATTTCAATTTATATTTTGTGATTAAACATGGAGGCAGATGGAAAAGATTGGACAAAGGCAGCCAACAGTGCTTGTGACATACAGGCAAGAGCATACGAGAATTGTAAACATACACATAGCGGCTTCCCAAGCTTCTGTGTCTTGTGATCGGGGATAATAAAATTGGCAAGATGCAATATGCTTGTTGTTTTTGTTGATATCTCTTGGTTGTGCTTGCATTGAATATGTCTGAGCATACTATCACGATGAGAGAAGGTTTTCTGACGGAAAGTGGTCTCCGGCACAGACACACACACACAAAATAACAGGTAGCCAGTCTGACTCTTCCTCACGAGCGTTATTCACCTTACACGGCCCATTCGGACCAGCGCACCTCCGAAACTACTCTTTCTCTACTACTACCCGATTGCACATATGCAGAATGCTGTGACTGCCAATAACCACAGTAATAGGCAGACTCTCTCCGATGAGCGTTGTCCACCTCACACGGCTGGTTATTATGACCAGTAAAATGGTGCGTGTCAGGAGTGAGATTCGATCCCACGCCCGCGCGTGCAGACCAGTATACCCACACCCTGGGGGAACCCAATTTCATAGATCCTGAGACTGGCGCCTTAGATCACTCGGCCATCCTGACCAACGCTGATGATCTGATTATTTGTACAGTGGTTTTACAAAAGCGAAAGGTGTGTGTCAGGAGTGAGTTTCGAACGCACGTCCCCACATATGTTACAAGCTTTTACATGTCACGGTGCGTACGCCGTGAATGCCCTTATGGTGGCACTGATTGGTTACTTCCCCAGCCCACATATCTTTATAGTGTATAGGGCTAAATGTCACAATTGCGCACCAGACTGTATCTGCGCTTGAAGCTGTACAGGACAGCGATGCGCTGATTGGTGGGAAGAACAACGTAGAAGAGTTATTGTGGGCTGTGGGCTTATCAAAGTGGCGGTAGGTGGGAATGTTCATCATTCCCTGATACACAGCCGACATGTTCTCTTGTCCGACCTACCTGCAGCCATTTACTGGTCCAGAAGATTTGCGACGGCACGAGTCCTCCATCCACAACAGCGCACGCTATACTTCTATAACCTGCGCACGGTCATTTAATCGGGAGGACGCTTTACGGCGCCACGAACGCTCACTCCACGAGGGTGCGACGGAACAATGTAATGAATGCGGTGAACTCTTCAAACGGCCCAATCAGTTAGGACGGCATCAGCGTTTGATTCATGGTCCGTCACCACGGCATGGGCGACCACTTCCCACTGAAGAGGAGCCCAGGAAGGTCAGTCCCACTGAAGAGGATCACAGAGAGATGGAACGTCCGGAGACACCACCCACCCAACACTTGCCGAGCAACAAGCCCATGTCCAGTTCGCTTGTATCTACAGTCGAGGAGGGCCTAGATATCCAGCCGGACCCCAGTGATACGGTTCCACATACACCCGACGACATCGAGCATTTCCAGGAAGATCCAGTGGATGCCCACAGCGATCTCCTCTCGGACAATCCATAAAGTGACATCTACAGGGACTGTTGGTCCATGATCCGATGAAGTTTCCGCCGGCATCGCGCGCTGCTAGACATCTACAATTTCCGGTTAGAGGACCTGTCTCGGCTCTTCAAGTACGTGGAAGTACCAACGACCAAACTACGGCCTTCATGTTGAATCTGGCGTTTGTTTATGTGCTGCAGCATAAGGAGACAGACCAAGCTCGATACTTTTACCCGAGCAGTAACATCCGGGTATTTGACCAACCGTTTACAATCACGGATCGAACGTCGCTAGAGCCCGTGCCGGATCAAGTGGACCAATCTCTCACCGGTCTACATCATGGCGTCAAGGCGTTATGCTAGGGCGTTAAGGCGTAACGACAGGCGTTGACGGGCGTCACCGCATTTCGATGAATTAGTGTTAGTTCCATGAAATATCTAGAAAATCGGAGCTTCAGGGCTAATTCACCAGGGCCTTGAATCATTAAGCTGGGCGTTGGCAGGCGTTGCTACAAGGTGACACCTCACATGACGCATTCGGACAACGGATGGTCCATCTCTACCTCAAATACTTTCCTTCACACCCCAAACTGCATACTTTGGCAACTACTCCTACTGATGACGTCACCAATGACGTCACAGATGACATGGATATCCCTCAAGTCGTGGTCTATACCACGAGAGCTACACTTTTGACACATCACACGGCCCATTTGGACCACGAATGGTCCCTCTCTTCCCCAAACACCTTCCTTCACACCCATAAAATGCCCACTTTGGCTACTACTCCTCCTGATGACGTCACTTATGACGTCACAGATAACATGGACATCCCTCAACTCGTGATCTACACCCCGAAGGCTACCCTTTGACACCTCCAACTACACATTCGGATCACGGATGGTCCCTCTCTAACCCAAACACCTTCCTTCACACCCCAAACTGCCACTTTGGCTACTACTCCTACTGATGACGTCACCGATGACGTCACAGGTGACATGGACATCCCTCAAGTCGTGGTCTATACCACGAGAGCTACACTTTTGACGCCTCACACGGTCCATTTGGACCAGGGATGGCCTTTCTCTCCTACGAACACCTTCATACACACCCCTCAAAATATCCACTTTACTTACTACACCCCAACTGCGCATGCGCAGATTGACGCGACTTCCAAAACAAAATACGCGAGTCTGACTCTACCCCACGAGAGCTTCACACTGATACTCCATACGATCCATTTGGACCACGGATGGTCCACCTCGACCCCCAAACGAACCCCCCAAAATACCTGCTTCGGCTATTACTCTTACTGATGACGTCGCCATGACGTCACAGATGACGTGAACATTCATCAAATCGTGGTCTACACCAGAAGAACTTGACTTCGACATCTCCCACGACCCATTAGGACTACGGATGGTCCCTCTCGACCCTAAACACCTTCCTTCACACCCCCACAATTGCTGCTTTCTATACTATGGCCAGACTGCGCATGCGCGGAATGATGAAAATGGACGATACATTAATCCAGTCGGATGAACCCCCACGAGCGCTTGATATTGATAACTCATACGGCACAATCGGACACTAGAGGCCCATCTCGCCCCTTCCCCTGCACTTTGTTTACTGCGCATGCGCATAATGACGTCAGTTCCACCCCACATCCATGTAGTTGGACGCTCCCTTACGTATGCTTCACAATGATAACTCACTCGACTCAATCGGATCAATAGCCCCTTTCCATACACTTTGTCTACTGTGCATGCACAGAATGACGTCAGTTCCACGTCATACCCATCCCGTCGGATGCTCCCTCAGGAGTGCTTCACACTGATACCTCACTCGACTCAATCGGACCATTAGGGGCCCAGCTCGACCCCAGCTCAAACGGCTATTTCCATACTCGTTCTCTACTGCGCATGTGCAGAATCACGTCAGTTCTATGTCTCACCCACTCCGTCGGATGCTCCCTCCCGAGTGCTTTACATTGATACCACACATGACTCAATCGGACCAGTAGGGGTCCATCGCGGCCTCAAAACGTCTATTTCCATAACCTTTGTCTACTGCGCATGCGCAGAATGACGTCAGTTCCACGTCACATCCATCCCTTCGGATGCTTCCTCACGTATGCTTCACATTGACACCTCACTCGACCCAATCGAACCAATAGTGGCCCACCTAGATCCTAAAACGTCTATTCCCATAACCTCTGCATACTGCGCATGCGCACAGTCACTTTTCAACAAAATTTCGACCAATGGCTTGGCGACCCCTTCCATCGTGTTCTACGTGGTGAGACAGAGAAAAGAAGATCCCACAACCCATACCGCAAATGACCAGGAGCGAATTGACCAGTATGGACCTACCCACTGCGCCAGTATGGACCTATACCATAGCCGTATATAGATCTGATATGCAGGGCGAGATCACTCTTGTTGGGTCGTTGACCGGAAGTGACTTTTGGCCCGGAAGTGACCTTTGACCCGGAAGTGACTTTTGACCCGGATGTGACCTTTGGCCGGATGAGACGTCATCGTGACCTCATTGCCACGTCATGCCACACCAACATTGTTTCCACTCACACTTTTGCGCGAGAATTTCGTCTTATACTACTACTCAGCCTTCATGGTTCTGCCATGATATTTCCATATTGATCATGCAAAGTACTCTGGTCGAGAAAGTTTATTCAATTCCAATTCCTTTAATGATTTGGGAATTACTGTCCTTCATCATATAAACGATAATACATTCAATCAACTACCTTGTAAGAACATAGAAGATAACAATTAGCAAGAATTCTATAAATTTATAACAGGTAAATTTCGGCGGACTCTTATCACATAATAAAATCTACTGTAGGTAAGCCAATGAAGATATTCTTCTCTCATTTTGAAACTTGAATAAATCAATTGATGGTTCATTATTTGTAGATGATTTCAACAAGTATACATAATATTGAGAGAACTGTACAACTTTATCGGAATAGAATTCAGAAATGATGTCTAGAAAATGGTTTCAAGTTCTCCAGAGCAAAGACAAATTGTATACACTTTTGTAGAAAGTATTTCCAGCACAAAGATGCACATTACATTAGATGGAATTGAAATCAAGGTAGTAAAAGAAGTCAAATTCTTAGGAATATTGTTTGATCACCGATTAATCTCCTTATCGCATATAAGTGCGCGAAAGCTCTTGATTCGTTGCAAGATAGTTGCCAGCTATAAGGAGATCAACAGGTGCTTCTCCATTTATTTCGATCACTTGTTCGTTCTGAGCTTGATTATGGCTCTATTGTTTACAACGGTGCAAGCAAGTCAAACTTGGCAAAGCTAGATCCTATTCTCCGCCAAGGACTAAGACTTGCCTCGGAGCGCTCAGAAAATCACCTAGAGGAAGACTATATATCGAAGCAGATGAATCTCCTTTAAAATTTCGAAGAATTAAAGTAGCACTGCAATATATCACAAAATTGCGATCTAATAGTTCCAATCCTGCACATAACTGTTCAACCCTCAATTCATGTGGAAACTATGAATTATCCACACGACCCCTAATACCGGCTTAAGCGGAATTAGATACGCTAGCTCCACTTAACCCTATCTGACCTGGGATTTTTGGAGCCTGACCAGGCCTGGGGAGGGGCCATTTCGCTCCCCCGTAATTATTTTTCGTACTCCTTGACTTAGGGAGCTGAAACTTACCGCACTATACTCTTAGCTCAAGCTCTACCAGAAAATGTGAGAAAAATCCAAGATGTCCGCGTTGATCACTTTTTGGTCGATTTTTCGGTCAGATTTTTCAAAATTTTCATTTATGCAATTTCTCCGCAAAAATTGCATGATAAATTAGCAAATATTAAAATGATGAGAAATAAAATAGTTTTTGCCCACTTTTCATTGCGGAAAAGCAGAAATTTTGAAGAAAAATGAGGAAAACCTCATTTTTCTGGTACCCCAGGTGGCCGCCATCTTGAATTTACCCATGATCTTCTACTCAAGAGGTTATGCATGTAGGCTCAAAATAACCCCATTATGATAAACTATAAAGTCACGGAGGGTCAGCTCTCAATTTTTTGTCCTTCCGGAGATGGCACAGAAAGTTTGGTAGTGGGGGGAGGGGCATTTTGCCCCAGGCCTGGTAGGATTAAAGTTTTCTCCAAAACAATAAACCTACGTATATTTGCCGAATGACATGTACAGAGAGCGGGCCTCGAGAACCAACAGTCTAACAGTCCACCAACAGAATCCTACTCTATACAGGTAATAAATTTGAGCGACATACAAGAGGTGGGAAAAATTGACGACGTCTGGGGCCTAGAAAGCAACCATATGACTCCACAGGAAAGCTTCTCTCGCGGCACCTCACATTCAGATCCGAGAATACGGTGAACTCTCGAACGTAGCTTTAGTATCTCAGCCGCGCTTTTATTGCAGCGCTTCGTGTAGAGACTATGAAATATCCACACGGCCCCCTAGCAGCGGCGTAAGCGGTATTAGATACGAGAGATCTGTGATGCCAGATCAGCTCAAACAAATAACTTATCTGATGTTAATGGTTAAAGATAAAATCTCTATCCACCTGGCTATTCTGTTTTTTGGTTCCTTCAAAATGCAAAGCAATTTAAGGGCCTGGTGATCTGTCCTCACCAGAAATTTCCTTCCCAATAAATAATGTCGAAATTATTCCCTGGAAGATTTGACAGCTAACAGTTCCTTATCTGTCACGCCGTTGTTTCTTTCTGATTTTTTAAGGACAAGACTTGCATAGGCAATAACATATCTGCCCCAATGCTGACATCGCATGCGTCTTTGTCGAGGATAAAAACACAACCATCTTTCCGATATCCCATAATCTCTGATTCAGTTAGAGCTGCTATAAGTCCTATAAAAGTATTGCGAACTACATAGGAAAGTTTTTTCCTTCTTTGCCAGTTCGATGACTGGCATGGCGCCACTATAAGTCAGTGCTTTTCGGAAAACTCCGGCGGTCCTTTTATAAAACAGACAGTTTCGTCCGATCGCCCTGTGACCTTATGTATAACCGCATCGATGATCATTTCACTCATACCAGGGATGTTAGTATCGGTTACTGCTAGTACTTTCCCAATTCTTAGTATTGGAATTTGGCTCAGAGGAATTGTTACCTTGTTAAGAATCATTTTCTCTTCACCAAGCAGTATATCAGCTGGTCCTTTTGCAATATATCTGTTTCTAAAATTATATCATCCCTAATATCAGCGACGACCAGTTCCTCTGTAGGCTAAACTCATCTGAACAGCCAGAAACGTTTCGATCAAGCCATGATCAGGCTATGTAGAATCGACCATACACGATTAACTCGCGAACATTTACTAAAAACAAGCAGCCAGAGGATGCTAGGTCCCACGCCGAAATGGCAGCAATATTTGTTAGCATTGTTGGTCTCAGGGGATATACATGTACATGAGGGAGGCAACTGCTACTTCATTGGTGTTGGATGCAGAAAGGTCTTTCTGCCTACCCAAGTTTAAGATCAACTCAGAACGGTTGACTGAATATTGATTGCTTCTGTGACATAGTTTCCATGCAGTGAAGCATGGAAATTATACAACCGAGAAGCAACTGACATCTCAAGGCATCTCAAGGCATATTATCTGCAAACCAAGTTTGGGAAGAATCTGGAGAGGGGTCTTCAAGTTATTGCCTGGAACCCAAATTTATATTTGTAGGCACAAGTGTGCAAAACACAATCCCAAGCGACATCTTATGGCATATGAATACCAAATTTGAGAAGAATCCGATGAGCAGTTGTCAAATTATTGCCAGAAACAAATTTCAGATTTTTCCATCAGGTGTCGTCACCAGTATGCAGAAGCAGGCGAAATACAATCCCAAGGGACTATCATGACATAGTATGTGCATACCAAATTGGAAAAGAATCCGATGAGCGAAATCAAATTTAGATTTTGAGACGAGGTGGTGCTACCTGTAGGCGCAAGTGGGCGAAACGCAATCTCGGTCGATTATTATCTGGTTCGTGTTCCATACAGGGCTATACATAGTAAAACGAAAGGCAACGAAAAGGGCGCATGTGCGGACAGAGCAGACATTTTGAAATCTCTTGCATGTGGGCACCCGTGGGCATAACCACCAGCATATATGATCAAGGGAATCCGACAAAAGGCGGACAAAATTGCAGTAAATCGCTGGGATATCGCTGAGAGTATCATATTTCGTGTTCTCCAAGGGGTTAGACTATTCTGGTGAAACGGTAAGAGTGCGTGCGGGCATCATTTATTATTCTTTCACAATTCTGTGACAACAGCAGCTGAACAGTCGGTGATAACATACACAGTACGGGCCGTATATTGGCGTAGCCTTATCTGCGTTTGCTGCTCATGCTATGTCAATGATTTTTGTTCGTAAATATTTTAACAAAATTGTTTCTCTTATCAATCAGCATATTGAGTAATTCATAAGATAATTTGCTAAATTTTGATTCTGATATTTCAGAAGTTGGATAATTTGCCAGAATCTGATATAAATTTCTTTCTGCTAGACGATGGGAAACACAGTTTATGATATCTTGAAGGGCTATATATTCATTTATCACATAACTGCGGTGTTATTAGGGACATTTGGTCATGAGTAGTAGGTAGCGCGCAAATGGAGGGAATTTTCCCCCGGATGTAACTATGACGTCACAATTGGTGGTATGTAAGCGTGTTTGTGATTGGCTGGTGGGGGGTGGGAGGCGTGGTCTGTGTATGTGTGGGACCAAGATTGATGTGGTGGGACCAAGATGGCGGCCAGTTTTTGTGTCGTGTGGTGTGGGACCAAGATGGCGGCCAGTTTTTGTGTCGTGGGAGGTGTGGGTCCAAGATGGCGGCCAGTTTTTGTGTCGTTGGGAGGTGGGTACAAGATGGCGGCGGGTTTTTGTGTCGTGGTAGGTGTGGGTCCAAGATGGCGGCCAGTTTTTGTGTCTTTGTGTGGTGGGAGGTGTGGGTCCAAGATGGCGGCCAGTTTTTGTGTCGTGATGTGATGTGTGTGTGTGTGGTGTGTGTTGGGACCAAGATGGCGGCCAGTTTTTGTGTCGTGGGAGGTGTGGGTACAAGATGGCGGCCCGTTTTTGTGTCGTGTGGTGTGGGTACAAGATGGCGGCCAGTTTTTGTGTCGTGTGTGAGTGTGGGTACAAGATGGCGGCCAGTTTTTGTGTCGTGTGTGAGTGTGGGTACAAGATGGCGGCCAGTTTTTGTGTCGTGTGGTGTGGGTACAAGATGGCGGCCAGTTTTTGTGTCGTGTGGGAGGTGGGTACAAGATGGCGGCCAGTTTTTGTGTCGTGTGGGAGGTGGGTCCAAGATGGCGGCCAGTTTTTGTGTCGTGTGTGAGTGTGAGTGCCTGCCTGCCTTCCTGTCTGCCTGCCTGCATTCTGCCTGTGTGGAATGCATGTACTGACTTGGTTCTGGGTTTTTTCCATCACGGTTGTGCGCAGGTGTATGACGTCACTTCCGGTCTGCGTGAATCGGGCGTGACCTGGGACTATGGGATGCATGTACTGACTTGGTTCTGGGGTTTTTCCCTCACGGGGAGGTCACGTGATCAGTTCAAGGTCATATCCATTTTTTATCGATATGTCAACCCCACACCCAGTCCATTAAATGCTCCTTCACCTATGCTTCAATTTGATACCTCACTCGACCTGTGGTGTGAGTGAGTGCAAGAATGTATTCATCCGCGGTGATGCAGTCATGTCTGGCGGTGATTCGGTCTCGGGAAAAAGCTTCCTTGCCCAATGCCTACGGACTTTACCGAAGATACACGGACTTTAACGAAAAGACACGGACGTACACGAAAAGACGCGAAGGTGAACGCCATTGTGGGAAACCTCCCACAGACAGGTCAGTACATGCATTTCTATGTTGTTCACGCATAATAAAAGGATTGATCTGTAATCTGTGTTGTTGTTGTTGTTGTTGCTCCCTTTTTTTTGGACTAACCCATCAGAAAACCCATCTTTCCGGAAGTAGAAACTTCTATCAACAAAGCACAAAAATTAACACTAACTTCCATCATCCTTTTCCCAAAGAAAAAAATTTTTGGTACATTTTTTGAAATTATTGAAGTGGGGACAAGGGGAGGGGGGGAGGGAAATGGAATAGCCAAAAAAATTTTTTTTTAACATTGAATAAAATGTAAAAAAAAGAATCATGGAGCCAAAAAAAATCTTTTTCATTTTCTATGTTTTTTTAACAATTAAATATTGAAATTAAAAATGGGGAGGGGAAATTGAAGGGGGGACAAGGGGTGAAGGCAGGTTGATGGAATAGCCCCAATTTTTTCTTTAATAATGGACCCATGGGGTCGAGTGAGGTATCAAATTGAAGCTTATGTGAAGGGGCATGTAATGGGTTGGGTATGGGATTGAACTATCGGCATTGTGCGCATGCGCGGTGGCCGAAGGGTAAAAAAATAGCCTTTTTGGAGCTAGGGATAGCCAAAAAATTTTTTTTTTTTTAAAATGGACCAATGGGGTCGAGTGAGGTATCAAATTGAAGGTAAAGTGACGGAGCATCTAATGGGCTGGGTGTGGGGTTGAATTAGGGTGATTCTGCGCATGCGCGGCGGCCAAAAGGGTATGAAAATAGCCTTTTTGGAGCTAGGAGAGCCCCTAGTGGACCAATAGGGTCGAGTGAGGTATCAAATTGAAGGTGAGGTGAAGGGGCATCTGATGGGCTGGGTGTGGGATTGAATTAGGGTGATTCTGCGCATGCGCGGCGGCCAAAAGGGTATGAAAATAGCCTTTTTGGAGCTAGGAGAGCCCCTAGTGGACCAATAGGGTCGAGTGAGATATCAAAGTGAAGCTTATGTGAAGGGACATCTAATGGACTGGGTGTAGGGTTGAACTATACCGTTTAGGTGTATTGATGATAATAAAATTTAAAGATCACATGTCCAACACATACTCACATAATGAAAGCAAGAATCGAACTTGCGTCCCCTCGAGATGAAGGATACCCGTCCAGGTTTCATTTTTTTGAGGTGTACTGAAATGCTCTCTCTATTGTGTGTCCCAACTAATCTATTGAGAACGTTTTGTCCGATTTTTGGAAAAATATATATTGTTGTGTTCTGAAACTTACGTCACTAGTACAATGCAAATATTATAGTATTCAGTTAAAATATTACCGAACAGCACTCAGTAGAACTATCTGTTTGAAACATTTTCTGTTTTGGGTGTCATTCTCTGGGTTAAATTTTGACGTCGCCAAGGCTGAGGGGGACTGTTCCCATATGTGCATAGGAGTGGGAGGTTGTCATTTTCTATTGTGACGTCAGGGTCAACGCTGTGACGTTGCTACTGTGGTCAGTATTGATAAATTGTCTTTGTAACGTCTTATTGTGACATCATGGCATTATTGTTGTTTTGTGACACTGTGGAACTGTAAAAATTCCATGAATGGAAAAGAATGCCTATCAAACCTACGAGTATTGAACTGGTCCAAATCAACAATGGCTGACGCCAATATTTAACCCAGAGAATGACACCCAAAACAGAAAATGTTTCAAACAGATAGTTCTACAGAATGTTGTTTGCTAATATTTTGAATGAATACTATAATAATTGCATTTTACCAGTGACATAAGTTTCAGAACACAACAATATATATTTCTCAAAAAATCAAACAAAACGTTCTCAATAGATTAGTTGGGACACACAACTAATTTATGCCACGGTATCTATTTTTACAGCTGTCAACTGTTATGGTTTGGTCACAATGTTGCCATTTTCTCCCCTATATTTAGCGTCCACAAAAAGAAGAGTATATTACAGCAATTATGTTCAAGAAAACACCCCGCTAGAAAATTGTCTTCAAATTGTCTGTTGTTGTGGGAGTATAAAAAAATCCTGGTCAACAGGGGTGCGTATATTTCGTGCGACGCTATGTTGCCAATGCATTGAAATTTGAATAGGTTGTCTGCATGGGATTCAACGCAAGTATAGTACTAGCTTACCTGATAAAAGAGTTTAGTCCAGATGTATACCTATATCCCATACTCCCGGGTGTTTGATGCATATCTGTGGCTGTTTTTTTCCTAGGTGGGTATAACACACCATGAAGCCTTCATCACCATGCATTCGTATGCTAATCGAAATTCACAGATATTTCCTTCGGTATAAAATCCGGCGCACACGAGAGATATCAGCTGAGCTAACGGCCTCAATTGCCTGTCAGCTCTGTTGTTGTTTCAGCGCACACGGTGAGCAAAAGTTTCAAGAAATTGATTTCAGTTCCCGCATAACGTCTTCTTCAAGTCCATTTTGAAGAGTCGAGCGTATGAATCGAGTCAAAATAACATGCCATTCATTGGCCTGTCCGGTAAAACTGCTGAGCTGTTTGGCTTGCGTTCACCGCACACGCTGCTCGCGAGACGAAATTAGTTTGATATTTTTCCCCCGGCCTCGCGGTTCAGCCAATGAACTATAAGAAAAACATATGTGTGTGCATATTAATAAAGGTTGTAGAAAATGGGCGCCTAAAAAATGAACACATTTCATTACACTGTAGCGAATTGTTGCCAGTGCACGTGTGAGTCAGTGCGTTTTCATATCCACCTCAAATTGACACGGAGAATTTCGTTACCATTGCCAGTAAATTGCGGAAAGAATTGATATTCCATAAATTCCTGCGGGAAATAGGAAGTACACATATTTTGAGATATATTTCTCAAGACAACCTTGTATTCATTGAAAATATAAATCGGCGAGTAGTAGACGAAGGGAAAATTGGAAAGTACTGACCATGCCCCAGAATACTTCATATGCATATCACGGCCTTAAGGCCTATGTAAGATGTAATCTACTTCACAGTTTAGTAGTATAAAAAGCGCAAGTCCTATTGACCTTGCCCCTTCCAAAGAAATAAAATCGGCTCTATTTTACAGGAGTATATACGCAGGTGACGTGGGTTGTGACGTCACTTCCGGGTTTTCACTTTCAAACATAGAAGAGTTCCAATTTTTCCCCTTAGACGTCCGTATGTTCATCCTCCAAACCCACAAGAGTTCCAATGTTCAACCGCCGGGGTGTTTTCCCGCCCCAGCGCCCCGCAGCGCGTGCGCGCGCGCGCGTCATCTCGCGTCATCCCCGGCAGTGCGCGCGCGCGCGGACGCGGGTCAAAAGGTCAAAGGGTGACCTCCAGGTCAGACGGTCCAATGTCCAATGAGACAATGTTGCGGCATCGCTATAGTCAGAGCTTGAGCACAAAAAAAGGGGGATTCTAGATGAACCTGGGAAAGATGGGCAGTTCCATTTGGACCAATCAGCGGTCGAGAAAAAGAGCCAATCAGCGGTCGAGAAAAAGAACCAATCAGCGATCGAACAATCAGCCAATCGAATTGGGGTATTCACGGTGTGCTTTCGCTGACGTCCGCGCCTACATCTGGGTTCTTGTACACCCGGGTAATGTTTTTCTGGACATGGATGGGTTACCTTTGGCTCCATTCTAGGCCACTGATTGACTAATACGGTGTTCAAAGCCACTTTCATGCATTATGCTCATAGAACTTATAGTCATAATCTATACGTGTTGGACGAGTCTCTTCACTCACCGTATACACGTACCTCAATGAAATGCCCGCTCCAAACCTAGACCAAAGACACGTACTTGGTCTGTAGGCTGATTTCATTGGCTCTCTATTTTTTACTATAGTGCTCTTGCCTTCTAAACTTGATGGGTTACATTTTGACCCCATCCTACACCACTGATTTCAGTTTGACTGAATCTCCACATTGGGCATTGATGCATTAGGAATAAAACACACAAGACAGGGTTTTTTGGTGAGATCTCATTTTTTTTATTCAGTGAACAACAACAACGTGAGAACAACCACGTGAAAACTCAAGCCCAGAACAAGGGGCTTGTAATTAACTGAAGCCCAGAACAAGGGGCTTGTAATTAACTGAAGCCCAGAACAAGGGGCTTGTAATTAACTGAAGCCCAGAACAAGGGGCTTGTACATTGAAGCCCAGAACAAGGGGCTTGTCATTAACTTAAGCCCAGAACGGGGCTTGTACATTGAAATGATGGGCGGCCCAGTCATAGACGAGTACATCGCGGTCCTCGGCCTGGGGGTACTCGTCAAACATCTGTACGATAGTAGATAAGGGTCTTCCCCGGCATCGATGGTACAGGTAAAACAAGCAATATTGTCCGCACACGCCACTGGTCAGGCTTTGCAACGTTTGACTGTTCCAACACCACGTCTCTGTGCCTTGATCCATGAAGTCTGTTAAATCGGGATGGAGGGGTGGCAGACCGTACGGGTCAAAGTATTCCCCCTGCTGTTCTGTCAAGTACACGGCCACCCAGTGTTCACCGGGTCGATCCATCGGGTCCGTGTTGAGAACGTAAGCAGCCGGATACATACGGTCTAATGGAAACACATCTCGGGCGAACACCCCTTGAAAGACCCTACGTGTCTCTGGGTCATTCTCCAGCACGGTGGTTATCTGGTCTGTATCCATGTTAGGTGGAGAAGTCACACAGGACGTTGCGCGCCTTGTCCACTTGAATGATGTTGTCAAACTCGGCGTAGCAGATCACATTGACGGTGGTCGCCAGGGCTCGTGCAAAGTGGATTTCCAACCGTAAATTGCCTTGCTTGGTCAGGGCCAGCTGATGGTCGTTCTCTAAGGTGGGGGTCAGATCGAAACAGAACAACGTGTATCCGTTCGCGTAGTCCTCCCGACTGATCATATTCCCTTCGTCCTGGTTGATTTGACCGGTGGCTGTAAACAGGCTCTGATAGGCTCGAATGAAATTCCTCCGCCCAAAGTTCGGGGTTAAGGCCGTGGCTGGCACCTGTTGTCCATCCACATGCAGGGCCACAAAATTGATGCCGAAATGTTTAAAGTCAAACGGATTCTCTGGGTAGGCTCCGCTGAAACTGGTATTTTCCACACAGGCCAGGATCAATCGCTTGGGTAGTTCCCCCAGGAACAGGTTTTCTTTGTTGGCGCCCATATTTCCAGCAGGCACAGAGAACACTTTGGTTTGCACACGTCGGATAGGGTACTGGGCTGGTTTTGTTTCCAAGGCTTTCATGTGTCCCAATTGAACGGCTGGATTCGGTTTCACTTTTCGGACATACAGGACTGCGTCTTGGATGACAATCTTATAGTCCGCTACATGCCCCTCTACGTTAGTGGCCATCAAGGCGAAGGTGGGAGGCGCCCGTATCAGTCGGATTTTGATGGGGATCTTGTTCAAGAGGTACCGGTCTTGCATGAACATGTCTGCATGCAGTCGACCCATCATATCCACCGAGGCACTGTTCGCAGTGAAAGCCTTCCGTTTGTTATATCCCCCATTGTCCGCCGTGTCCATGTGCTCGGCCGTGTCCCTGTAGAATAAAGCGGTTGTCAGCTGAGATTTTTTAGCCTCTCGGCCATACGACAACAGTGTCTCGATGTAGGCTCGATAGGGGTACGTGTTGGTGGAGTCACTGATGAGTTTGTCGCTGAGAAAAATATCCACCTGCTGAAACATCGAGTGCAGCCAGAGATTCGTCGGGCCCACCGTTGCTTGGTCAGCGATTCTGGTGCCAGCTCCATTGACCACCTTGGCTTTCACATACAAGTAGGTATGGGCTAAATCCACATAGGCCGTATCCGCATTACTGATGGTGAACTCGATGGGCCCGGTTTCGTTGATGCTGGAGAGCGGGAGATGCTCCACCCATAATCCTTGTTCGACACTGGTTTGTGTGGGCGGCACGGTCCACAAATCAAATTCACTGTTGGTGGAGGGGCAGGACTCGGCGTGGATTAAGGCCATGTTTTAAGAAAAGATATCCCGGGTCTTCTTGGATGTGCGTCGTCGCTGGGTCGGTCGTCGACTGGTGCGTGATCTCGGTGGGGCAGCTCTTTTATTCCCTACGGTGCGTTGTGCTTTGGCCACCAAGACGCCTCCCGCTTCTTTGGCCCGTCGTTTCAAGGCTTGTCGGGGTGCCGTACCCCCCAAGACATCACCGGCCACTTGCAGTCCACTGCGTACCGCTTGTTTGCCGATTGCTTTCACCCCACGCGTCACCAAGGGCAGGAACGTTTTCACAATGCTGCCGAGTATGTTCCCCAGTCCATGTCCTCGTTGCATGCGTGCACCGCTAAAGACCGGAAAGCCACCCCCGGCCTGTTGGGCATAATAGTCGGCATAGCTGCGTGCATCGCACTCGTAAGGTACTTTCATTATGCAAAGTGGGGAGCACGTGCTTGTCGAAAATGAAGTGTCAGCACCACTTTTCCTCGTTCGAATGCCACCGCTCGTCCCGTGTCATCTCTTATATCCACCGTGATCGTGTTGATGTCGGTATGTCGTACGGGCAGGTACATGATATGGTTGAAACTGTGGGTGACTTGATCGCCATACGTATTTTTAATGGGGACCACCCGTAACAGAGGTGTGTTGATATCGCCCACGATGTGGTTGTCCACCACGTCCGAGTAGACCCGACTTCATATCCATCGGCATCTCGCCATGGTGTTGGTTGGGACCAGCGAACGTCTGTAGATCGAAACCCAGCATTTGCTGTAGTGTAGGACTGAGTTTCACATTCACGGTATCGGTGACGGTAAGCTGTGCCTTGTCGTTGTGTACGTTGACATCGAAGAACACGTTTCTCTTGAAGCGCAAGGCTATCAGGCGTGTTGCACTATCCGTCACCCCCCGTAGCGCCTTATCATGCATCAGTCTTGACAGCCCACCCATGAACTCTTTGGGGGTATCGTATTGGCCTTCGGGCAGGGTGAGCCGGGTGTTTTTGCCTTCGTAGGTGACCTCGTACCACACTTCATTGGCTCGCACGTTGTACCACGAGTAAGGGTATTGGATATCCACGAGGGCACATTCCCACCGGCCAGGTAAATGTAACGGTTGCGGTAACTGGGTGACGTACTTGGCCACGGTGTTGTCAGGAAACACATCCAGCGAACTGTTACTGGGTAGGGTCAGGTAAAACATGGCGACTGAGCTGTCCTGCTGCTGCTGTTGGTTTTAATAGGTCTTCCACGCCTTGGGCGGTTGTGTGCGGCGTCGTGTTCGTCGCGGTGACTTGCTACGTGTCACGGCTCTGGAGATGTGGGGTGTCTTGATCAAGGGTGTTTTTTTATAGGCGCGAAAAGAAAGTGCCCGTTGTGGTGGTGTTTTGGGGGGTGACTCCGGTTCCCATTCGGCTTCCCAAGAAGGTAGTGGGCCACTCGGTGATTGCTGGGTTTGCTGCATAAAGGCCCAGCGGTGGGGGTTCCCCACCAATTCCTGTGGTACATGCATGTCTTTCAAGCCTTGAGCGAAGACCTCCCATCCTCGAGGATCGGTGTGCGATCTGCGTTGACGCATCAGATCATTCACTAAATCCGTCATGTGGGTGCCGGGGACCACCTGATTCTGTACCAGGAGTTCGCCTTTATCATTCCAAGTCATGTTAGGATTCTGTTTCATCCGTTGTAATACCAGGCCAGCTTGTTTCTTGAACGAGGCAGGTACACTCTTCAGCACTTCGTCTTCCACCCACTGTGGGGCTGTGGGGGCTACCTCACCCGGCTGTTGGAGCGGTGCTGAGGTCAGCGGTCTGTCACGTGGTGGTGGTGGTGGTGGTGGTGGTGGTGGTGCTGTTGCTGGGGTAGACAGGGTTTTGTATTGGTCCATGAACGTCATGTACCGTTGAAGCGTCTCATTGTACCGTTGTACTTTCTCACTGTCGCTTAACCCCGGTCTCTGTAAGATCTGTTGCATCTCTCCATCGAGGCTGTTTATGGTCTTCACCGTAGGTGGGACAGGGTAGGGTGATTGGAGGTTTTGCAGGAACCGTGGTTCGACGAGGACCATTTTTTTCGTGTGGTTCATTGTCGGCCGAAGAGTCCACCCAATACTGGACCCAACACGGAAGCGGCCAACGGTGCTAAGATGGCCCCGAGAAAGCCGCCTTTCTGTAACACCTTTTCTTTTGTGTTTGAGGGACCCGCTTGTGGACTAGGGTTCGGAGACCTGTCTTATGCTTGGCCAACTTGGTCTTCTGAGCCGGAGTCAGTGGTACGTTGCCTTTTAACAGATTGTACCCGATCTCGCACAGACAGCGTACAAGGTCAGGGTCCGCACCGCGTACAATGGTTCGGACTAACTCGGGTGGGGCCGTCTTCAATACACGGAGCGTGGGAGCGTGCTTCCGTACTCGCGCAGACATCCTGTACAACTAATGCTAGAACCCACAACTCTGCCCTTTTTATCCACCTCACAGACAAAGTCAACCCTGCTGTGGTATTCATTCTTTTTATTATTCCCATCATCAAACACACAGACCCCAGCTGGGGGCGCCACTGTGGGTGTGTTTACATTATTTTTGCATGTACACGTGGTGGGTCTCTCCGGGAAAGATGCCGGTCCGTAGTCGAAGGTGGTCGGGGGTGGCTTGCTTGAGGTCGAAGAGCATATACCCGTGCTGAGGGGTTGTGGCATCTTTGAAGGCTTCCAACGCAAACGGTGTGCGGCCGGGATACATCTGTCTCGCCAGGTGCAGCAGTTGAGTGGTATCTCTCGGGTTTTTGAAGACCACCAGGTAGTGGGCATTTAAGCTGATATTCCGATGTTCTTTGTTTTTACTGAACAGATTCTGCACAATGTAGATGATGCTGAGCCGTCGATGATGGCTGCCTTTGGTAAAGAGTTGGGTGACCCGTGCATCCGTCTCCGCCATGAGATCATCCAGAACCACCAAGGTGTCGGGTTCCAAATCGGCCAGGTTGGGTAGGCCTTCCACGAACGTGATGTGGGGCATTGCTGCATACGCTTCCTGCCATTCTCCGTAACACCACACGACTCGGGCAATGGGTGGAGTGATCATGCTGTCGGCGTGTTGAAGGAGCTTCGTGACGAAGTGCGTTTTGCCGGAGCCCGTCGGTCCTGCGATGACGCAAGTGAAGGGATGTTGCCATCGAGGGTCCATTTTTTATTATTTGGTGATTTGCGCTCGACGGTTAGAAGCCCACCCCCGTTGTTGGGGATCCCACCGGGGGTCGTAGCCGATTGGATACCGTTGTGGTGGTAAACGTGGTGATTCACGGGGATCCACTGCAACTATGTTGAGCAACGTATTGGTGGTACTAGGTGTGGGTGATGATGAGGTGGAAGCGCTTCTCAGGGATGACGGCGGTGGAGGACGTGGTGGAGTGGTTGGAGTAGTACGGGGCGTGGTCGTGGTGGATGGCTGGCTGGAGCGGATCAAGGGTAACGGAGTAGTGATGGCTGGAGTAGACGGTATGGTCGGTGTGGTGGGTGTCTGGGTTGATACGTGGCGCACCCTTGACGTCTTGGCTGGCGTAGGCAGCGTCGTGGTGGTGGTGGTCGTGGTGGTGGTCGTGGTGGTGGATGACGGAGAACGCAGGGTGTTCAAACAGGATAACACGGTCGTCAAATCGTAGAACACGCCTGTAAATAACGTACCCACAAGTACTACGACACACACTACAGTACCCACTTGCGCTTTTCGAGTTCGTAATAATAAGGGTAGACGTGGCCTATCCATGGCACAATCCTACACTGAAGGCGGGTGGTGCTCGGGGTTAGCATTTATAGACGTTTCATGTCACGGCCGGACACCCAGGAATTAAACGAACGAGGCCATCCTTGCCATTTGACGAGATGATAGGGAATGCCACGGCGACGTTCCGTTTTCAAAATCTTTTCCACCGTGTAATAGTCTTTGGGTGTTTTCACTATGGGTTGTAATTCTGCCTCGTAAAACGTGCCTTGCAGTCTCTCGCCTTGTAGATCTTCCAGTTGATAGACGTGTGGCTGTCGAGGTTTATGGCGAACGATGACAAAGTGCTCGTCACTCCAGTTGGGCAAATAACTTTTCTCAAATTGACCTTTCACTTTACTGATCCGTACCACATCGCCACGTTTGTACCGGGGTGCTGTGAGTGAGGGTGAACTGGAGGGTGAGTACAGCGTAGCACGCACTTGATGTTCGTTGCGTTCTGTCACAGCACGGGGTGCTCGCTGGATACTGCGATGATAGGCGCGATTGTAGCCTTGGACCAGTTGAGGGAGGACATCGATGTAGCGTCGAGTGTTTTGGGCGGTAAAATACTTGTACATGCGGCCTTTGAAGGTCCGATTGAAACGTTCCACCACAGAAGCTTTCGTCTCGTTGTACGTATGAAAGAAAAATACCTTCTGTTTCTTAAGAAAGGCTTGAAAGGGTCGGTTGAGAAATTCTGTGCCTTCATCTCTTTGTAAATAAAGAGGTTTGCGCCCTGTCTTGAAAATCTGCTGGAAGGCTCGTATAAGATTCTCTCCTGTTTTGGTGCGAATGGATAGTACCCAGGCATATTTGGATAGAATATCGATACAGGTCAATATATACCGATGTCCATCATTGTGAGGTGCAAAGCGACTCATGTCCACCAAATCCGCTTGCCATTGCGCGTCTATTCCGCCGACGATCACCAGGTTACGGCGAAAATGACGTCGGGCAGCTCGGTGCAAACTATAGGTGTCTTGAGTTTTTAACCAGTCTCGAACTTGACTTCGACTGATGCCTTGAGAATGGGCTGCTCGAGAAAGCGCTCCCACAGCGCTATAGGCGGCTGGACTCGTGGGGTTGTAATACAGATCGCTTAACACCTCGTTAATCACTGTCGACTGCTTTTTCCGGTCCCGTGGCTTCATCACGGACTTTTTCTTCTTCATCGTTCTGGGTCGCTTCATGAGGTGATACTGTCATTCTAGCCTGTGTGCATTCTATACATATAGTATTTTCTCCATCAGCTTTTTTTTCATGAGGTTCATCTAGCGCGTGTTCGATAGCATGAGCCCATGCCAATTGGTGGGGTGATCGGTCGTCGGGTATAAATAACTGGTCCACCAGAGGGACTACTTTCTCCAAGGCTGACCACAGAGAGGGAGTGAGGATAAAACTTCGCGCCGGCTCTTGGTAGCGACCCACCCGTGGGTAGAGCACAGTATGGTAGACGTAGTTGGCCTTGTCCAGGTGGATCAGGTGTCCGTCTAACTCTCCGCTCAACACCCGTTTAAACTTAGTCCAGCCATCACGCTCTAGTGTCACCCTATCCGATAGAGTCTCAGCGTGCTCAAAGCAAATATTTCCACAATCTTCGACCAGGGCGACTTTAGCTTCATACACGTATAACTTCACATTGGGTGTAAGCGTCAGGATAGCTTGTAGTGACATGCTTGCTGTCGAACGGCGAATGACCCACACTCTGTCTTAGTCCTCGTATTTATAGGGTCTGGTACTATACTGTCACTCTAGCCTCCGTGCATTCTCTAGTATGTTGTCCATCATCAGAATTTTTTTTTCATCAGTTTCACTCAGCGCGTCTTCCCTAGCACGAACGCACGCTAATTGGTCGGGTGATCGATCGTCCGGTGTAAATAACTGGTCGACAATAGGCACTATTTTCTCCAAGGCTGACCACACAGCGGAAGTTAGGCTGATACTTCGCGTAGGCTCTGGGTACCGCCCCAGACGTATGTGGTCGGGCGGTACGGAATAGACGTAAATGGCATTGTCCAGGTGGATCACGTCTCCGTCCAACTCTCCGCTCAACACCCGTTTAAACTTAGTCCATCCATCACGCTGTAGTGTCACCGGATTCGATAGCATGTAAGCGGGCGTCCAGTAAATAGCTTGATCGTCTTTCACCAGGGTGACTTTATCGGCATAAACGTATAACCTCACACTGGGTGTTAGAGGTAGGATGGCTCGTAGTGGTAGTGACATGCTTGCTCTAAATGTCCAACGGTGAATAACACACACTCTGTCTCATCCCTCGTATTTATAGTGTCAATACCACAGCGCCAGGGTGAATAGGGCACAGACTAGTATGAGGCCAACCAGCCGGCGCTGGTTCCGGCGTGAGCGCTCCTGGTCCATAGCGCGAGCATCAAGGATGGCTGTCATAGTGCAGTAGTGGTGAGTGATGGCACGCCTCTCCATCGAGTGCACTCTGTGGAGGACCGCTTCTGTGAACTCGTTCAGGATCTGGCGTCGTCCCTCGTTGTCGTCGCCATCTGCAAACATGGACCGGACCACTGCTCGGTAACCCGTGAACGAATTCACCACGGTGGCATACTGTAAAATGCGAGTCGCATGGGGCTGGATCTCCGCCATGGCTCTGTAGAAATGAAGGTGTGGGATCCAGAGGGACGTGTTTTATAGACCAGATGTAGCTCTACGGGTGTAGTCCGTGATACGTACTATTCTGATGGGTTAGTCCAAAAAAGGGAGCAACAACAACAACAACAGATTACAGATCAATCCTTTTATTATGCGTGAACAACATAGAAATGCATGTACTGACCTGTCTGTGGGAGGTTTCCCACAATGGCGTTCACCTTCGCGTCTTTTCGTGTACGTCCGTGTCTTTTCGTTAAAGTCCGTGTATCTTCGGTAAAGTCCGTAGGCATTGGGCAAGGAAGCTTTTTCCCGAGACCGAATCACCGCCAGACATGACTGCATCACCGCGGATGAATACATTCTTGCACTCACTCACACCACAGGTCGAGTGAGGTATCAAATTGAAGCATAGGTGAAGGAGCATTTAATGGACTGGGTGTGGGGTTGACATATCGATAAAAAATGGATATGACCTTGAACTGATCACGTGACCTCCCCGTGAGGGAAAAACCCCAGAACCAAGTCAGTACATGCATCCCATAGTCCCAGGTCACGCCCGATTCACGCAGACCGGAAGTGACGTCATACACCTGCGCACAACCGTGATGGAAAAAACCCAGAACCAAGTCAGTACATGCATTCCACACAGGCAGAATGCAGGCAGGCAGACAGGAAGGCAGGCAGGCACTCACACTCACACACGACACAAAAACTGGCCGCCATCTTGGACCCACCTCCCACACGACACAAAAACTGGCCGCCATCTTGTACCCACCTCCCACACGACACAAAAACTGGCCGCCATCTTGTACCCGGCATCAGTACACAATTAATCACTTCCGGGTCGGTGCCCACGATCTACATTGTTTAGAAATTTGAGAGCAGATCTTTATGGATTTTATGAGCTGCGATTTGTCAGCATTTCTGATACATTTGATATTTCAACTTGCAGATGAGTCTTCAAACTGTACTTCCTGGTGTTGATTTGGGCCACTTTGAAAAAAGCATGGTGGATGAAGACATGATCAGTGAAGGGTGAGAAGGCTCCCTGTTTACAAATCGAATGACATTCTGTAGCACCAATCAGCTGTCAGTGGCGGTAATTTGAAATTTCCATGGTCAACATCTGTCAAGAGTTCCACTGGTAATGTCCCACAACGTAAATATTGACATGCCAGGTGGATTTATGCATTGTGAATTTTCTGGAGTTTTGCCGATTTTTAACGCTAATACATAACAAGTAACAGAATTAATTGTGCACTGATGCCACCCACACCACACGACACAAAAACTGGCCGCCATCTTGTACCCACACTCACACACGACACAAAAACTGGCCGCCATCTTGTGCCCACACTCACACACGACACAAAAACTGGCCGCCATCTTGTACCCACACCACACGACACAAAAACGGGCCGCCATCTTGTACCCACACCTCCCACGACACAAAAACTGGCCGCCATCTTGGACCCACACCTACCACGACACAAAAACCCGCCGCCATCTTGTACCCACCTCCCAACGACACAAAAACTGGCCGCCATCTTGGACCCACACCTCCCACGACACAAAAACTGGCCGCCATCTTGGTCCCACACCACACGACACAAAAACTGGCCGCCATCTTGGTCCCACCACATCAATCTTGGTCCCACACATACACAGACCACGCCTCCCACCCCCCACCAGCCAATCACAAACACGCTTACATACCACCAATTGTGACGTCATAGTTACATCCGGGGGAAAATTCCCTCCATTTGCGCGCTACCTACTACTGTCATGACATATTTATCGTATGCACCTAGGTGAATAACATTTTCAAACACGCTGATTGGATAATACATGTAGCGTGAGAAAATAAATTACTACGCTTGGTCGTGACGTCACTGAACTATTTTTCCCATTGATAAAATTTTACTACAAAATACTATGTTTACAAGTGCAACAACAACATCGATATCTGCAAGACGATCCTTTTATCCAGATACATGCATCTGCCATTGTATCAAGTACTCACGTCGTACCGGTCGTAGGCCAGCCATTTTGAGTACCGTATCCCGTCAGATCTCGACAGTAAACGTTTGATCGTTGGATTCTTTCCTATGTTTGCTTATTTCTTGCAATAGATCTGGATGATTAGAGACTTCAAACGGATTACGTATTCAAAATGATCTTGTCAGACTAGCATGTCGTCACCTCGCTGAGAACTCGCCAACCTGTCGCGCGCATGATGACATGCAGCGAACACGAGTGTTACTCGTGGAATGACATGATCCAAAATAAATAATGTATGAAGAACAGCCAATTAACAAATTAAACTTATTTCATTCTGTTGTAAAATGGTGTACGATATTTTGAAATTACTTTGAAAACTGAACAGCTTTAAAGGGAGGTGCTCAAGCTCTGTTGCATTTTGGAACTATATCGGCTTAGCCTATACAGCAACTTGTAAGGCTGTGATGCGCCTGAGCCAGGGCCGTTTTTTTCGTCGAGAATGAAACAAAGAAAAGAAATTTTGAGGTAGATTTCATAATGAAATCTTTTGAATTATTGCGTTTATAATTTACTTAAAAATAGTTATGTGATAAACAGAATCTTACACTCGTGGCAATTTAATATGAAAGTTATGACACTCGTTGAGTAAGTTTTATATGCTGCGAGCTTTTGTTGCTCGCTAAAGCTCGCAGCATATAAAACTTACTCAACTCGTGTCATAACTTTCATATTAAATAGCCACTCGTGTAAGATCCTCTATGTAGCTACTCGGAGATCAGCTATCCTGATATCTTGGAAATTGACCTATTTTGATATCGTGGTGTCTAACTTTGGAGATAGAACTGTGGAGATTAGATATCTTATTACAAAGCCACTAGCAGTGCTGGAACAATCGTGTTGGAACTGACTATCTTGGGAGATTTGAACTCTTGACACTTGTTCATATCTCTTTCATTGTTTTTGACATCTGGTATCCCCTACCTGGCCTGGGAGGGGGGGAAGTGCCTCCCTAGTGAACTTTTCTCTGCTGCTCCGAAACGACAAAACCGAAGAGGCTGAAACTTGGTGACTTTTAAGCTTATCTTATTGGGATCATTTTTAGCCTGTTTTCATATACCCCCGAGCAGAGGATCATGGGTAAATTCAAAATGGTGGTCATGTGGTATCCGCGAAAGTCGTGTTTTTCAATCTTTTCGCTCCATTTCTTCATCTTTTCCTTGCCTAAAAGGCCTTGAAAGTATTTTATTTATGCAAAACTAATTATTCTACATTTTATTTGATTTTTTTCGACAGAAAAATCGGAAAAATTAAAATTTCGAAAATCGACCCCAAAAAGGCCGAAAAATGGCTTCCGAGAATGACGTCATCATGGCGGCCATCTTGGATTTTTTTACATTTCCCGGTATAGCTTGAACCAAAGATACTATGTGGTAAGTTTCAGCGCTCTAGCCTTAGTGGTAGAGAAAATATATAGGGGGGCACTTTCCGCCAGGCTGCGATACACCCCAAATCGCCCAGGCCAGATAGGGTTAAGCCGTTAGCATTTGATTTCTTGGGACATTAAATTGTTGATATTTGATATCTTTGGACATTGATCTTTTTGAAGGTGGAAATCATAACTTATAGGTGACAATTCAATTCTTCACGAGCTGACATTTTGTAATTTGATACAATATCGTGAATGATGGGTATCGACTGTATGCAACATAAAATCTCTGTTGGCATTTTTACTCCAATCTTTATCTTCATGCTGTACAAAAGGGAGTTCACTTTAGAAATTCATTCATCAGGACACTCAAAATGACAAAGGTTCGGCACTACACCTTCTTTTTGTTATTCCTTTGCATTATGTTGCAGTCTGCAAATATTTACAATCCATTCAATCTACATTTCCATGCACCAACAATATTCACAAGCAATATATTTCCCAACTACACAGATTTCGAACAATATGGCCAACAGCCATTATTAATGCTGGCGACTGATGTTGAGAAAAATCCTTGTCCATTCTTCAATAATTTGCATGGTCGACCATGTTATTTGTAATATTAGCGGACTATCATGAAGAAAGTGCTGTGGTCCATGGTGAGTCAAGGGGGCGTCAATGTCTATGCAATTGTTTACTTTTCTGCTTAAGCATGTACTGAATCGGATGTATAATCGTGGGAAAAAGCACAATTTACATACAATTTTATTTCAAGGCTATGTTAAGCTATTTGGTAGCCTTCCTACCATATCTGCATTGTACACCACAGTCATCTTGGAGACCATAAGAATGCGTTGTGTGTAATTAGCGATAAATACATATCTATATACCCCCCACCTGTCTGGTATCTCCAACTGAAACACATTGTTATACATGTATACCAAGTTTCACAATCCATCACTGTACATGTGAAATTTGGCTCTTTTCGGAGAATTGGAGCGATGTGCATGAGTACAACAATAGTAAACGGAAGAGCTTCTTGCTATCACTTAGATATAGGCTTAATATAGCCGCCTCATTAACGACTGCCTCAGGACACTTGGTCCTCTGGTTTAGTACGAAGGACTCCTTGGACCAAAAAGATTTCCCAGCAGTGTGGATATAATGTTACCGCACAACACCAGGTTAAATGGAGTTTTGGTCCAAGGGGTCCTTCGCGTCTGAATGCGTGTCTGAAGGACTGAATTTAGACCTTTTTTCCACGAAATAGCACAAGCTGTGGATTTCAGTTTCATGTCATAACTATCATAACGCAATCGCACTAAAACTTTCACATATTGTTTACTTATGTTTTCTCTTGCCGTTACATTAGAACACAAGTATTTTTAGAACATTTTATTTTTTCAATTTCAACCGCACCACGTATAGGCCAAAATACCGCCTTATCGTACCATCACCTTTTGATTTTAACACCAGGTTGCGCCACCTATAGGCGCAAGTGAGCGAAACGCAATCTCAAGCGACATCTGATATTATTCGGAAACAAATTTGGGATTTTGCCACCAGGTGGCGCCAACTGTAAGTGCAAGGGAGTGAAAGGCAATCCCATGCAACATCTCCTGCATGGTACATGCATGCTAAATTTGAGAAGAATTCGATGAGCATGCAGTTCTCAAGTTATTGGCCAAAAATAAATTTCAGATTTTGTCAGCAGGTGGCGTCACCTGTAAGCAGAAGTGGATAAACACAATCCCAAGCAGCATCTCGTGGCAAGGTACAATGTATATGCATGCCTAATTTGGGAAGAATTCGATGAGCAGTTCTCAAGTTATCGCTTGCAGCACAAAAGAATAGAATCCTAGTGGCGCCAACTATAGGTAGATCTTTCTGAAACGCAATACCAATCAACATGTTGTCACAAGGAATGCATATGCCAAATATTGAAGAAATTAGACAAAGCATTTGGGAGCTTTTGAAGAATTTGAATGGAAACCGCGGACATGCACAGATTGGAAGAAGACCCAGTGGCGCAACCTTCAGGTAGATCTTGCTGAAACGCAATACATGCCTGGTCACAAGGAGTGTATATGCCAAATTTTGGAGGAATCCGACAAAGCGTTTGGAAGTTATCGCCTGTGAAGAATTTGAACAGACATCCACGGAGTCACAAAGAGAGCAAGACCCATTTTTACTGGAACGGACACGAAGAAGCGAAACTCAGTGGCGTCACCTTCAGGTAGATGTTGCTGAAATGCAGTAGCAACCAGCCTCTTGTCGCAAAGCATGCGTGTGCTGAATTTCGGTTTAGAAGTGATCGCTTGCAAAGAAATTGAATTGACATCCATGGACAGGAACGGACATGAAGAAGCGAGACCCAGTGGCGACATCTTCAGGCAGATGCTGCTGAAATGCAATAGTAGCGGCTAAGCCGGTGTTTTGTCGCAAGGAATGCGTATGCTGAATTTTGGGAGAATCCGACAAAGCGTTTGGAGGTTATCGCTTGCGGAAAATTTAAACGGGCGTCAACGGACAAAAAGAAGCAAG